>WOGO01000595.1:0-22273 GCA_015342085.1 Leptinotarsa defecta | reverse complement strand
ACCCGAACGCGGGCAGACGCATGAGGGCAGACGTCGTTGACGGTTGTGTTAGTTTTGCGAATTTTTTAAAGGGAACCTAATTCGATTTTCGAAGCTTTTCATTACTTAGTTGGCATGTTTTTCACTTACTGTATTTTTAAAGTAAAAATATAAATGAATAGCTGTTGCCCGCTTTTATATTAAAGTTCAGCCGAAGCTTCTGAATCTATTTACTCCAAATGGTCTGTCACGCAACTTGATGTGACAAACCAAATTCTACGCGGGCGAAGCCGAGGGTAACAACTAGTATGATATAATGTTGAGAAAGTTGTTGAATTGTGAAAATGAACAGTAAGAATTTAAGGCTACCTTGATTCATGTGAAGATATTTTCAAATCCTTTTGAAGATAATAATTGATATTTGTGTATATTTGAGGTGACATGTTTCATCTTTCAAAATAAAGGCATGATTTTTACATAGTAATACAGCATACATGTAATACAAGAAAAATTCTACTTTTGATACGTTCCGCTACCAAAAAGGCCTCTTTGGCCTCCTTGTGGGACACCATGTTGGGTATGACTGATGTCTCACAGGTTATGCGTTCTTAAAAGCTGAGAACATTTACTCATATTATTATTAACAATTTCAGAAAATATACTACACTAGTTGTTTTTTCCATTAATAATTTTCCATATGGTGAATCTTTCAAACTTTCTTCTATTATTACCATCCATTCAATAGTTTTATGAATCTTTCATTCTCCACGCGATCAAATGAAAACTTTTCATTTCCATTTTCAATAGACTTTGAATAAAAAGCCGACTCTCCCAAAACACAAAACTGAGTAATACGTACACAATTATGTGAATTGAGAATCACATGCCTGGTGGAACATATTATGAAAGCAAGTGCACATTATTTCATAAGAGCAGTCGCTTGTTTATTCAAAACAATATGGCCTTTTCATACCGTACCGACCACTTGACTGTTTTATTATTATTGAAAGTTATTAAGACTCGAGAGGCGGTCGCTGTGGATTTTAATTGGGAGAAATATCGCTTCTTAATCATCGTTTTCCCGCTCGAGTTTATACAGGAAGTTCGAGAAGTTATACGTCAGAGAAATTATGTCAGGTTGAAGCGGATACGGTGCGATTGATATGGATAGTTCAAACGTAAAAGAAGAATCTACCAGTGTCATAGATTATTCATCAGTTTTCACTTAAAATAATAATAATAATCATCCAAGAAGAGAAGGAAAAAAGAATGAAATCCTATCTAGACCACTTTGTCAAGATGGCTGTTTTGACTATTGGAGAACTGGTAGAATGAAGCCCTCTCCACTCTCAAATCTCAAGATCATATCGGTTTGCCGCACTATGGCAGAATTCTCAGCCAGACAAATGCGTCTGCTCAGGGCACATGCTTTTCGGACCTAATGACTACTTACTCCACGGTGTGGGGAGTGGTAATTGGTTGATAATGCTAGCGTGCCCTTCTGAATGTATCGGGATTAGGGGCTAACCATCGCAACCTTAGGAAAAAATTATAATAATAATATCAGTAATGGGAGGGGTAACTGAAACTTCATTATTAAGAGTTTCAAATTTGTTGAAATGTAAAAGAATGTTTCAAGTGTACAGAAAGATAATCTATTTTTTGGGTAGTACATCGTGATAAGTATTTGTCAATGTTTGTTTTTTTTGTTTTATATGAAAATCATGAGACTCATCAAGCTACACGCATGTTATTTGCATTTAGTTCGCAATTTGATTGAAACGATAAGATCGAAATGTATAATAATGAACTAAGAACTCGGTGATAAACTCTCACGACGGTAATATTAAATCCTAAATTTTCATCACAGGTCATAGTAACTTTTGGGATATAACCTGAATATGGATCTGAATAAAATTACACAGATAACAGGGTGTGCATAACAAAAGATAATATTGAAATCGTATGTACACCAGGCACACAAATTTCATATCTCTGTAACTTATTTGTGACTTCATTTTGTATACAGAATGTGTAATAATTCAGTAATACTCATTGAAAAATTTGAATCTTTGTCCGTCCGCTGCATATAGCGGGTAAACTTTTTTGCGTCATGACGGCAAATTTTCTATAAGATTATGCCAAATGTGGGGCGTGAATATTAGTGTATATAAGTGTATCATCTACGATAGATTCTAATTCAATACAAATTATATCATGGATTCGTAAAATTTCAGAAATTTAACGAAAAAAAGTTAAGATGTATATGTTACCCTTCTCCTTCGCCAAATGTTTGAAACCACAGTGAAAACTAATATTTATTACTTCGTAATCATAGCTTAATCAGAAAGAAATATATCATTTCTGTTGTTTCAGGTAATTCACACTGATTGGTGAATCAAAATTAACCGTAAGTAATTAAAGAAATATAGATGTACAAAGATTGTCTTTACAAATGATTTGTTAGTATTGACTCAAATTAGTCGTATTAGTTGGTATGACGATTTTATTCAGAGGGTTGAATTTTAAGGAATGTCATCAACAACAGAAATATGAACAGCATAAAACAGATACTTTTTTGACTATATAATTTTTCTGTTGTAATGAGTAACCATCATCAATATTTAATATGTTAGTGGTTTCTAATTAGCACTTTTACTGAGAAAAAGTTGATACTTGCGTCAGGTCATAAATCAATGTATTTATAAAAAGTTGTTTCAATGATTGTTTCCACATCATTTCAGACTGGTATTTTTCTTCTGACGATATCAAATAATTCACTTCTCTTATTATTTTATTTTTTTCAAAAAATAATTTTGAAGTAGGTACTTATTCTATTACTGAATTAAAGTAGCTGGAAACATATTTGAAATTACTTTTACCCAAATGGGACTAAATAAGTGACACTCTTGTGTTCAAGTTTGAAGAATTGGACATTACACGACAATAGATCCCAGTATTGTCGTCTATTGTCCAATTCTTCAAACTTGAATAGTTTTAAAGGATGTCAGTGAGTTGATTATTATCGATATATACACTTTTTCATCATGTTTGCAGCAGTAGATATATTTAAATACCATAAATACCATGTCCCACACTGATTAACACTAATTTCAAGTGCACCTAATTTCCACATTTCCATGTGGTTCAAAGGTAAAACAAAATGTAATTTTTTTGCCCCATCTAATGTTTGTCTCAAAATCTTATTTAAATCACCTAATACGATTATCAAACATGCAGTAACTTTCAGCGGTATTCAAATTTCAAATATAAAAATTTCTATTTATTTCCCAATTGATAAATCATACTTTATATGGTTTCGTTTTCATCAGCCAAAATTGAAATGAATATAATTTAAAATTGTTTCGTGTCATTATAACCCAGCGTTAAAAATTAAAAAAGTAAAAAATAAATTTCCTGATATTTCGGACGGTAGAAAACCCAATAAGATGTTTCATAAGGATAACAACTCAGCAGTTGCAGCAATTTTTTTGAATCATCATCAAAACCCCCTCCTTCTGTTCCAATACATTCTTCATTACCCGCAAAACTGAGTTATCAACCGCTATTATTGCGGTTTAACAAATAACCACCCCTAGTTTCGAAAGGGGTATTAGTTTGTTTTGTTCACGTGGGGCCTTGTTGTTGACACGTGTCACGGTCTCTACGACACCGCTGATTACCAATTATGATGTTCAATTGCGTTGCCATCCCGCATTGAGGAGAAGTTATACAGCGTGAGGAAATCGAACAAAATAACTTTGATTCCCCTGCGGATCAGCGCAATGAAACAAAACTTTCGCTCCTTCCTTTGAACATTGCCATTCTGAGCTTCAAAGAGATGTTCGATGTGAATTCGAGAGGTTATTAGGTACTATTGTGGAGCGAGAATTGATACGGAATTAAACCTCATGTACAGCAATATAAGATGAAAATACTTGTTGAAACCGCTATATGTTACGTTTAATTTTTTTTATCAAAAACGAATGCCTACTTCCAATTTTATCTAGTTATGATTGTAAATTTATCCCAAGAATTTCAAAAATAAATCACATTAAAAAAAGGGAAACAAAACAATATCTACTTGTTTACTCACAGTTTCAAGATAGGACTGTATTATAGTATTTTTTCAGTTACTTTTTCAGAAAGGCAAAAATACATCAGCAAATCTGCAATTTGCGTGAATCTCCCAGATCGTCCATCATTACATAGTTTAGTTTTTGTATCATATCGCCACTATCAATGCTAAAAGGCATATGTAAAAATGAGGTACTCTAAATAAGGAAATCACGAAAAATAATTATTTTCTTATGATTCAATATAGTTTCATTTTTTATTTCCAATTGCTATTTCCATGAAATGAAATTCGAAAATATACCCATCAATCTATCAAAAAGAAATAAAACAGTTTTTATGATTCCTATGAAGTTCCCAATTTTTACATACGAGCTTTTCCACCAGAATAGGCGATATGTTCGAATATTTAATTTGCCATAAGCTGAAAAATAAATAAAATCTAGATCGACAGAGAATTTGTTCAAGTGTTATGAAGAACAAACTGAATAGTTCACCCTAAAAAGTTATTGAGTGATATTTACTTTTTTTAACAGATAGTTCTACTTTTGTACTCACAAAATTTAGAATATTCGTCTAATACATAATCTAATGAATTACTTACCTTTTTTCAGTTTTTGGCCATGTTTACTAGGAAAGACTAGATTTCGAATATATTAGTGATGTGAGTAAGATTCAAGAAATATAAGTAGATGTGCTAAAAGAAAACTGAGTATTGTGAACTAAAATAGAAATGAATCAATAAATAAGTTATATACAAACATTGCTAGGAATAATGATGAAGAATGTAAAACAAATAGAAAAAGTAAATGAATGAACAGATTTCAAATCAAGCTCCTTCATGAGGTTTCAATTGTAAGTATCTACAATCGTCTTCATAATCAAAAATTATCACAATGTCAAAAGAAGTTGCAAGAGTGTCAATTGTAGCGATAATAAAACTGTCACTTCACGTTCCTATGCTTGTGAGACCTTTTTTGTTGTTAGTAAGTCACTGAAACAAATTTTGTTTTTTCATTAGTGCGACGATAGCCGGTCAGGTTTACGTGGGTGCTTTACTTCACTCACTCAATCGACCGCTGTGTGAATCAGTGGTTCAAGCTGCAGGCAGGATGACCGATTTTTACTTGCTATCGTCAAACCCGTGTTAGGAATCACACGTTTAAAGGTAAGGCCTCGTTACTCCTTAGCTCACACAAGTTTTGACTTTTGAGAGTTGTCCTTCGTAGGGGGGTTAACGGAAAAACGGATTTTGAACAGAACAAATTAAAAAAAATTCTTTCGGGACATCATAATTATTATTTCTGCAAAAGCGATGACATTCCCCCTTACGAAGGTGCCATCTATTGTATCGACAGATACCCAGAGCGGTTCTCTAAAGCAGTTCATTGCAAAGCTTAGCTTTGACATCAAACGTTGATCTAAGTTCTTCCGGTGTCTTTCACTGCAGCTTTCACTGCTAGTCAGTTAGACGAAAGAGGATCCCAAAAACAAAATATTTCACGTCCAAGAAACAGCTCTATTTCAACTCGTCAAACTCTGCAATGAAGCTGCAATGAAAACAGAAGACAAAACTCGTTCGGTAGTCATTGCCGAAGCTAGGCTCACAACAGACCACCTCTTTGATATGTGTGGATTGTCTTTCTGCCGATAGGTGGCGTCTGCTTGAGGGGAGATATCATCACTCTCTTGCCCTTCAAAGACAGTTAAGACCAACAATGCATCCGTGATTCAGCCTAGCAACACCGATGAGTCTTCGTCGGGTCGACACAACCCAAACAGCGTGATAATAGAACTATAAATTTTCGTTTTTACACTCTGGTTCCATTTATTGTTTTGCATCAAAAATCTCTCCTAAAGATGGGTATGACCCCAGGTAAGATAAAATGCTGCAAAAAACGAAAACTTGAAGCACTCTCTCCAAATAGTATATTTTTTCAATTTTTGACATTCATATAGTCAATATAATTCACATAAGACGATAGGAATTCACTGAATGTAGTTGGTTTGGAAAAAGTTGGGAATAAAAGAATTTACGTATTTTTATGGCTAACGCTTCATGTCACAAACTAAAATTATTCATTGGTACTTTATTGCATAAAGGTAATAGAGCATAAAAGTTCAACTAATTTGACACAAAGAATCCTCTCTTCCCAATGAACGAAATTTTGTTGAAATATTATGAATATTTCAATAAAGCTTAAAGGTTACATTTTCTGTTGAAGATATCAATCATGCTGACAGTTTTTCCAAATTTGTTTATGTATCATATCCTGGATGAGCAATGAATATGAAACAAGGTTGTGTCTCATACTTGGCGCTTGCAAACAAAACTTTTTGATTATTTAATTTTCATTTTGAATAGGAAATCTTTCTAGCATGTTTTCAGCCATATCACTTCACCAACCATCAAACATTAATTGGTATTCAGGGACAGGTCTAATTCGATGAAATATATATGGATATATATGGAAAAAACCTTATAAAATCAATCAAATCGAGTGTTTAACTCTTTTTACTTTCGAGATTAATAAATTGTATAATTAGCACGATGTTTATCAAGAATTGCTTCACTTGTTTGTATACAGGGTTAAACAAACGCAGTTTTTTTATTTTTTTAAAGTAGAAGTAATGAATTGATAACATTTCATTTACTAACATCCATTATATCGAAACTGACACTGAAAAACATACATCAATATAGTATCTATTACAGGGAGACTTAGTTGTCATTTCCATAAGTCTTGGTACCTGCTTTCCGACTGTGTTTGAGTAACGTTTTTCCTAGTCGATGTATCTGCGAAGAGTAACCCGCCAGATCATCCGATTTAGGTTCCGTAGATTTTTTCATGTCGTCACTAAATGAGTGCATATCATAAACCTGAACCAGGATCTCTATGTATTTCATGTCAACGCATTATTGTTAAATTTCGAAAAATCTGAAACCGCTATGAACCAAATTTCTATCACTGCATGGAAGGAGGAAGGTATCATTTTAAATACTCAATACATTGAAAAGTTAGTGAGTGAACTTTTCAATGTTTTTAATTTCAAATACATCCTTTTTTGTGAGGTCAAAACTGTGTTCGAAATGATCTTTGTTTCATAAGATTGGCTGTATACTATTATTATTTCATATCGTCGTTTCTCGATATTTACTACATCAAATTTGAATGAAATGGTAGCGTTAATTTACTATTTTTCAAAAGATGTATCAGTTGACCCCTAATCACTTTTAAAATGTAAGGGTTGAGTCGTTCAATTACACCTTACCGAAAGGACAAAGTTGAAAATGTTTCAACTATTTCCCTCACTATAATATTTCATTACCCGGTATATATAGTGTAAACATTATCAATTTCATTTGAATAGATGGCAACCCTCATATAAATCCCTTTTTCACCTTTTACTAAAATTTTCAGCATACCCAACTTTTCGTGAAGGCAGCACAGCACACACAACCTAAATTTTGAATTTAAGTGAACAACCCCTTTCTCTCGCACCGAAAATCAACAACAAAAACCGCCTCCATTATCGTGTCACGTTATTATCCTTCCTTCTCGAGCCAACCAAACAGCGAGGTTAATAATGGTTAATCTGAAAGCTACCCCTAAACGAGAAGTTAATTACCCTGAACCGTGGTTGGTTCATGTCTCTATCGGCTCATAAATCATAATTCATATTCAGGGGTGACGACTACAATACGTTTTGCACTGGCTCCATTCAATATCTTCACGCCTCGCACTGACGCGGACCCGCCGGGAATGTTGATTTTAAATACTTCTCGGAGTGGTGGAGTGATGATTTTATGAATCACGTTCGAATTTTGGTTAAGAAAACAGCGATGGTGTGCAGGAATAGTTTATATTTTTTGTATGTATCGCCAAATTAGAAAAATCTGATCCTTATACCACGAATCAATATGAAGTTTCGAAGTAAAATTTTTGGACTTTTGGCGCGTTGCTGAACAGAATTTTCTATAGAACTAGTTGACACTAGCTTTTCTGGAATGTTTGTCATTTTGCTCCTTTGAATAACGGTACGTGCATGAAAAAGTATTCAGCAGTGATCAGCATTCATCACCGAAAACAATTCACCAAAAAACAATCAATCACAACCCAAATTATTCGAAAGAGTATATAACCGGATGTTGATCTTCAATTCTTATAGGAATGCGTCAACTTTGTATTTGAACACCAGCGTTTATTTGGCTTTCTTTGATCTTCTTGATAAAACTATGAGTATGAACTCCATTCTTTTTGAAAAATATGTTGCATGGGTACCACTTTTCAACACTGCATTTGGGAAAAATACACTGTTATAAACCTAGAAAACTTTGGCAATATGTACTTTTAGGAATATTCCCCATCACAGATATCAGCAAGTTTTGAGATAGCCTTATTTAATGCCATACACTGCAGAAACATACAACAATGTAGATTGAAGGCTCTTTTCGGAACAGATGCCAAATTGACTCTGAGACCAAGAACTTAGCAGTACTGGTTTTTTTCCAGAGCATGCAGTCGGCAAGGCATTCAGAAATTTATGTAACGATGATTCATTTCATTGAGAATAACATAAACTCGTCGACTACTTTGAAGATACAGATACCGAAAAAACGGTGGACGATTTTCGCATTTCCCGATTGAAATGTGTATTTTGAACACGTGCAAAATGACTTATCAAAAATATCAATTCTAAGGAAGATGTTTCCTGAAAAATTGAATTTTATCCGTAACTTTGTTAACATTTGTTACTGAGACTGGCACCTCTCAACTCTCATTTGTCTTTCTTTTGATAATTTTTTTTGCCTTATATTCTATTAGTCGTAAGTACTGCCTCCACCTATAATTGCCATAACCTCACCTTCCTTTTTTGATGCTATCATACTATAGAGTAGTATCAACTCCCACTTCTTCTATTTCAGAAATTATCTGGGTACTAGAGACTTCAGTCTTGAACCGATCAATCTTTCAGTATTATGCTCCAAATTGGTGCAGAGCCTCTAAAATCCGTTGGTTGACTTTTTATAACTAGCTTTTAACTCACTTTACTCTACCATTTATAGTCTACACTTCATGCAAAACTTCTTTGAGTTCATCTCTTTCCTGTTGATCGTTTTCGGTTACTTCTATTTGGAATGGTCGGGTAGCCAATTTAATCGTTTCTGTTGCTCCTATAGCTTTGGTTCAATTGCTAAAAAAACTTCAGGATATCTAATAAAGCTACCATAAATCAATATATTTACCATACACAATCGAATCCATTTCAATCATAACTGACTCACGTACTAACTGCCAAGTCCTATTACACTGTGCTTTAGTGAAATGACTGTAAATCACTATAAACAATCAAATGAAACTTCAAAATTTTTAACAAAAATCTATTTTTTAAAGTTTCTATTCCTTTTGTTATTTCAATATAGGTTTTATAAATGTAGTTTTATCAAAATAACGATAAAAATAAAATAATAAGTTTCTATTCCTTTTGTTATTTCAGTATAGGTTTTATAAATGTAGTTTTATCAAAATAACGATAAAAATAAAATAAAAACAACAATAAAAATCAATTGGCGCTCCGGGGCGACTTGATTCCAGTGGCGCATTTGCTTTTTCAGCTGCAGGAAAACCCTGCAGGTTAGTTCAAGATGTCGACACATGAATTGTTGTTTTGCAACGGCAATATCCTAGTCCTAATTTCACAATTTTTATACAAGGCGCGTTTCGCTAACGCCGTAGCTTCATCAGTAGTAATAGTACATATTGGGTCAGTCCATTCATTATTTGGCCATATTTTTGATTCACACGAAAGAAAAATAAGTAGCTTTATCTTTCGATTCAGAAACGTATCTTTTTCCATCGCGTTTTGAGTCAACAAATTTACTGCATTAGACATTCAACCCAATCTAGAAGAGATTACTGAGTATTATTTTCAAAGTTCTTATTCATCAGATCAAATATTTACGACAGTATTATTCATTGGGACTTTGCTGCAATACAATCCAGAAGAATATATATATTTTCAATGATACCTGTATTTCTGATAAAAAGGTGGTCATCATAACTTTCACTTTTTATTTAAATAATAACCTGTGTATCATTATCATTGTTAAATAATTCAACACTAAGAGTCAAAGAACGATTCATATTTTTGAGTTTCATGTTCAGTTATTCGTAATTTCATTCAAATTTGAGAGAAAAATAAAACCCCTTTTTGAGATAAATGGTGATGCAGTTAGAAAATTACACCCATGCTAGGAAAACTTAGACTTGATTATGTCTCCTGTTGATAAACTGTAAACTCAAGAATCAAGAAAAAAATTTTTGAGAGGTTTCTCTATTCAGACCAGAAATATTCTGAATAATCTCGATACACATTAACATTTAATTCCGATCAAGAGCTGTGTCGAATTTGTCCCAGTCAGTTGATTGTTGAAGAAAAAGGTGATATTGAGCAAAAGTAAAATATCAGATTTACTTATCGAATGGAACTTTTTTCAATCTCTGGAAGAAAAATGAAGCTCTGTTCAGTAGTTAGATTCTCAAAGATTATGTCAGTCGGCATCAGGATTATGCTCGTCCAATAAAAAAACAGAAAAACCAATTGGTAATTTGGGAACTCCGTCTTCCAGGACTATCACTAATTAAAATTGTTATTCTTTTTATTGAAATTAACTAGTGGTCATATATTCACATCGAGTTTTTTCTCGAATAATTTATGAGATATAGACACTTTTTCATTCAGTATATTCTCAATGCATGAACCATTTCAATCCAGATACATATACTGGTGCCTATTACAGTCAAAATTCACATTAGTTATTTTTGCCTCTAGCATACAAATGACCGCAGTCTATTTGTACATCAATATTTACGAATTCTCTATTTGTATTCTAACTCCCCTTTGATGTCTAAAGAAACCCTTGTTTAGCATAAAATAACATGATGTATACACAATTTACCATAGTGGTTGACAATCAACCAATGGAGCTTGTCAAATATAATTGAAGGGTTCAGTTGAAATTCAGATGACTAATATTTGCTGGGGCTAAAAAACTTTATAATAATTCCAGACCCAGCTGAAGGCATTTGTTCATTTATATCATTCTCATTTCATTTCGCTTCTGCAATAAATCGATATGGTGATTTTAGAATTTAGATTTATCAACTCAAATTTGATAATTTCAGTGTCCCAAAATTTTGGTAATCAACACAGATCTTGGTATTCAAAGTCAAAAATATAAAGTAACCTAAAAGTCAAACTTGATTATACTTATTCATTCATTAAGTAAGTATTTTTGATTTGATAATCGTTTGAAGTAGTAAATTCCTTCTGGTATTAGAAGTCTTTCACTAACTAGGACAAATATCTATTGCAATTATGTCGCATGGTTTCAGAAAGGAAAGTAGTTATTTCTAAATAAATTTTGTCTATTATCTCTATTTTGGTTGTCGAAAATAGAAGCAACTTAACTGCATGTTTCAATAATATCAGCGATAATATAATGAATAAATATAAAACTAAAGTCGATAGTTTTGTTTTTCTATTGAATTCCAATAAAAAATTTCCTTTTCTACTCCAATGAATATTTAGAGGTATCTGAATTGCACTCGTTTACAGTGAACAACACTTCAGCCATCAAAGTGTTTATGGATTATTTAATTGAATGCTGTCTTGAACATCAGGTTGAAATTAAATATTAGAGAATATTATACCCAAAAATAGTCTGCAAAATGTTTATTTGAGAGTGGCCTGTGCGAAAATATGTTTCAAATGAATATTTCCATAAGTATAGACTCAGAGTGGACATTAAAAAATGAAAACTCGTACATATGTGTCTATGACATACGGCGAATTGTTTTTCTTGTTCAATGTCTTATAAAAGTAATCTTCCATAGTGAAAATATTGACTTTTCAAGTCAACTAATTTCATACAGATGTGTTTGTTGAGATCTGTTTGGATAAGGTGCTCCCAAACATTTTCAAATTTGTATTTCTCAAACAAAAACAATTGTTTTTAGTATATACATTTCACTTGATTTTTTGAGTAGATCTTTTTTCCTAAATTTGGATTCCACAAAAAAGCATACATGAAAGACTATCACAAAATTTCAATACCCTAAAATGTCATTAACTACTATGCCCCTAGATTTCTAATACCGTTTCTCTCGATATGAAAATCAGAAGTTAGTTATTCTGAATTGATTTCTACAATTTTAATGAATTTCAGCTGAAAATTATAATTTGTCAATGTTTTAATTTAACTTGTGTTAACACCAATAAATCATTTTTTTCATAAGCACTTTGACTCATTGGCAGATATATTTGCCAATAACATAACTTTTACTTGTAGCATCGTTATATAGCATCGACTGAAAGTATCGCTTCAAAACATGATATTTCTGGATGAATCTCCACGTCTTCCGTGTCAGGTGTTACAAATCCAAACCCATAAAGACGTAAAAGACGTCAGGCAAAGTGTTCCTGCATTATTTAGACTCAATATTCCTTTTGTGGTTGTCCTCAGGCGAAGATAAAACGAAACATTACAGACTCTCTGGCTTTCAGCACTATGCTCTTCTTAAAAACTCAGCGTGGGTATGACAGTAGATTGTCAACACTTTTGATGTCTCGAGGCCGAATTTCACACGACCTGACGCTTCGAAATTGTTTCTATCCTCGAGTATTCGCTAAAATTGTGATTTTTATTTATAATCCAGTGTCTTTCAACTTTGTATGCGATGTGATGACATGACAATCGGTTTTAAAGATAGAGTGTTGAGACTAATCAGATGCACAGGAATTTGTAAATATTTACGAGGTTTTGAAAAAGGCATTCGCGTCGTTGGATTGTTCATCCTCATGACTTGGAAAAATCGTGTGAGAAGTATAAGTTTATATCGTTGACCTATTACTTGAATATAAAGGAATAGGTAATAAAATCCAACAGGATGGAAACAGAATTATATGAAGTTTCTGTGAAAAACTAGGCAAACCAAAATGAAAAATCGAAGAGATATTCTTTAAACGACATTTTTTTTGTGAAGAAATCAATATTTGATACTTCATAGAAGCAATGAAATGCCTAAAATAATAATTTAAAACCATGAAAAATACAGAAAACGAAGATTAGGATTTAAAAAATGATATAAATATATTACTAAGGCCATCAAGAAATTTCCTTTATTGATATTGAGGGAAGATGAACAGGGACACAGAAGGAAAATATGTAATACACGTTGAAAGTTGAAATAACCCATCGCAGTATCATAATTAGGAAAGGAACAAAACCAAAGACTGATAGTTTTCAAAATACGACAAGTCTAAATTAACTTCATAGTGTCATAGGAATATAGGTAATTATATTAGTATTCAACATGCAACTGTTTCAGATTATACATTTCTACTACAAAAAACAGTAGTATTACTCACAAAAAGTTGCACCTCAACCATTTTATTTTTAAATAACACCAACGGCATAGTGATCTATCCTTGAGGTTACATTTTGAATCCTAACTGGTACAATAAAATTATTATAAGACACTAAAAGATGACCTATCATTTTTCTTTTTTTGGTTTCAATTCAAATAGATCCGTTTCAATTGAAAGATCAATCAAATCGAAGATATTTTAATGGTATCACACATTTGCAATGATCCTACTGCTACCTCTGCCATCTGTGTTCTGTTTATGAATATTCAAAAAAATTACATCAATATCAACAAATATAGAAAAAGTTCAAATTTATAGTTTCGGGTACATATAGATTACATTGAAGAAATGTGAAACTATTTTATCCCAAATCAAAAACTTACACTCTTCACTTAAGATAAGAATTCTGAATTTTCAACTGAAAATTTTATAGCAATAATATATCGTATAACCTATTCTAAGGTAAGCGCAGTTAATACCGAGAAACAAATTACCGTCAATTGGAGTGACTTTCTCCTCTGGGGTAGCTTTGCCTAGTTTTGAAAAAACAGGTTCGCGCCTCCAAAGTAAATAGTTGAAAGATCGTTTGAGGTGCTGCATTCAATGAAACATACCTCCTCAATTACAACGAGATATTCTATAGTTTGTAGGTCGTTCCAGATAAGTGCTATCACCAATTAACTGTATTATTTGTAACGTGTGTTACACGTGTGTTGAGCTCCTCAAAATTACATATACACAGCTTCTATGAAAACAAGCCGAGTTTCATTATTATTATTATTATTAGTAAATATAATGAAAAATTTAATCCACTTGCAATTTCATTCCTGCACCCAACCTGTTGATTGTTATTTGTGTGGGCAATGTTACCCTACGTTCAACACGTAAATTGGGGTCACTTTGCCCACCTTTTATTCAAAGTGTTACCTTATAATTTTAATTTTCTTACTTTCTCATCACTAAATCACTAAATCACTAAAAAATACGACTTATTTTGTCCACAAAATTTTTAAAACTTTGGTCATTCATAACACTTCTGTCGACAATCCTGGCAAATGTACTAGTTATTTTCGATTTTTTGAGCAATTTTTGTCTTTACTGTGGCTCTTGTAACACCCTGAGAAGGTGGCTTTGCCCATCTTTCATTTATAGCTTTGTTATACAAAGAAAACATCTGTTGGGCAAAGTGACCCCACTTCACGAGGTGACTTTGCCCAACCATATTTTATTTTTTATTTAGGAGGGGAAATGATATAAAAATAAAATAACTACATAAATCACATCTACAAACCACCTTCCAAAGGTACAAATTTTATATGGGATATCAAAAAATGGGTTATGTGAAAATCATCAACTTATATTTTAAAATTGGGCAATATTACCCCAATTGACTGTAATTTATTATATTAAATACGTATGTACTTCCTTAAGAATATACCAGTTTTGAGTACAAATTTTCAATAATATCAAATTCAACCCAGTTAATTCTAGACACAACAAATGCAACTGGAAGTAAATCATTTATTCAAAATGTATGGAAAATATTACAAAGTTCGATGGTAAAAGTTTTAGCGGAACTGAATTCAAGCTAAAACTGAACCTACCCCACTGTAGATACAAATGTATGAACGAAAAAAATTATCATAAATAACTTAAAGGAAATAGGTGTGAGTTGCTCATTTGATGTGTGACTCAATAGTTGTCTCTAAAAGCTTCAAATTAGAATGAAGGGCATACTTCACAGCAGAAACAACAGTTTTAATTACCAGATCTGTCGATGTTCAAGTTTATACCTGCCTTTACGAGGCTAAGCCCATATTCGTAAGGAAATATTCATAAAACGGTAACAGAAAAGTTTTTCCGGAATGTTGCAGTTCTCCAAGAAAATATTTTTTGAGTTTTGTAATTCGAGGTGTATTGAGTTGAACTTCGAAATGATGGACAGCTTCAAAACAGGTAGTTCTCGCTCTCGATAGAATGGTTCCAGCTATGTAAACTTTCACCATGAAAGTACCACTTTTAAGGAGCATTACCAGTCAAATGTAGCTCTAGTAGCCCTCGGGAGAGAGAAGAAGTTCAGGAGAAATAATGAATTGTTAAATACTAGGGCATACGCCTAGTCATCAAAAAATAGTCCTCATTGAATTTGAAACTGCTAATGTTAGGCCAACTAATCACTAAAACTCCATGAATATCCGGTGAACTTTTTACCAGAGACAGTTTAACGCATACCAATACTCGTCGATAAGACATTTATTCAGAAAACTGATTTTAACTAAAATAGTTTTAACTTATTATCGTCGAAGCAACAGGTTGAACTGTTCACTTTCTACGTAAGAGTGGCTTGAAAATTACTTTTGGTGATAAGTTGGCATACTTGTCTTAAAGAAGATTACGGTTAGCGGCGACTTTCTCTGTACTGCAGGTAGCATGCCTTAAAAGAATTGATGATTAGATTAGAGACGAATGAAGAACGATCAAGCGCTTGAATAATAAAATCGTCTACTGAGTACAGTTTTTTCAAGTTGAACATTCAATATTTTAGTTAACAATTTGTATTGAAGACGTTGGAACTATTGTTTCTCTCCCCTAACAATATTTTTATAACTAAATTATGATAACTCATTTCTTTCCGTTGACATTTATCACAATTGTAATTCGAAACTAACGAGTTCCTGAATAGAAACAACTTCCTGAACACCCCGATCGGAGGCGAAGCGCCGGGAGAACAAAACTGCGTAGGGTTGTTATAAAACTTATGCCGTTCACTAATTGAGTGTATTCAAACAATAGACTGGCGCGACGCGAACCCTCGTCGGTTGTTTCAACGCCCTCTATGAATTTCCTCGAGCGTAACAGGTTCAAAGAGGTTGAATCGTAATCCGTCTGTGATTTTAATGCGTATTATTTCGGTAGCTTTGTACAATATTATCGGAATATCTGATTATCGCTTTTTAGTGCCGTATGAGAATTCATCAGATATCAATGCATTTAGTAGCAGAATGAATAAATAAAAGGAATCGTCACGAGATGAAAGGGTGGGTGGTTGAAATAGCGAGGGACTCGGAGTGTTTTGATGGTAAATGAGAAACAAGTAATTGATGAGGTGGAAGGTGAATGAACAGAGGAGGTACAGAGTTAAAAATATAAGCTTAGGTTTGATAGTCATCAATCAATCTTGTCAACGAAAACCTGACAAATGTAATGAAGTTTGGGTAGCGTTACGATGAATCTTCATATCCATAGTGTGAAAAAAATTTTTCACTTTACTTAGATATTATTTTTACTCATAATATTGGGTAGTTCTGTAAAATAATGTTCTGGTTACTTTATCATGAGGAAAATGTTGGCGAATTTGATATTTGAAGCGTCGATATAACACGTTTTTTGTTGAGAATTTTTCTCAGACATTTGCGATGTACAACCAATTCATATTTCATTCACATCAGAACATTGATTTGAATTCATTTCGTAATGATATCTATTATCAGGCTCTTCTAAAATATCCTTCTACACAGCAGAGAAAATGTTAAACCAACCATTATCTGATAGGCTGATGTCAAGGGTATGGTAATATATGACAATAACTAATCTTCACAATGTCAATAAACTTCCATAGCCTCATTACTTAAGAAAAACGTCCGGCGGCGTTGGGCCTCAGATTACTCCTAACGCACGTGGACGTAAGAGTTCTCCTAAGCAACGCCTCATCCCAAGGTATATGTACCCATGTCGAAAATATGTACTCAGTGTCACTAATTCGTTTCGAGATACCGGGCGCCCTCTTGTAATAGAAAGCCGACTTGTCAAGGTGATGTGGGGCTCTGCTTCATTTCCTTATCTGTTGATGGCATCATTTGTGGATCATTAATTAACCAAAAAACTGACCCCAAGTATACAGGCGAGGTTTCTCAACTAAAAGAATCCAAGTGTCCCTCCTGTAACATCAAGAGAAAAAGCTTCTCAGTTTTCTCACTCTCGAACCTGTTAACAGTCATAGGATGAGACTTTTCGCCTCCTCAAGATAATGATATATCATAAATCAGTCTTACACCAAATTCTTCAGCAGCAGGTACAGAGTCTGCATCAGGAAAGGAAACAAACTTCTCTTGTGCAGGTTGGCAACTGAGTTTAATGCGCAGTTGCACTCATATGGGGAGGTTGCTGCGGTAATTGAGGTGTGAACCTTACACCTTGAACATCCGAAAACCTCAATATAACCCAATCAAAAGGAACATCTTATGTATGCTGTTATGGATGTCGTAAATGGTATTTCAGAATGGTATTTCACAATTAGGAGTCCAGAGCTACACCTTCCAACCTGGATGACTACAGAATAGGACCAGAGCGCCTCTGCTGATAGGTGGCAAGAATATTCTCAGTTTTTGAAAAACAGTTTGGCCTTGACGGTCAAGCAAAACCCATTTTCTCTTCAGATAATATTTTAAGTTATTGACACGTCAAAATGTTCCAGAAAAAATGAGAAATTATGACTATACAAACTTTTTTTGTGGTTAAACACTGAATTGTATTTACATACAAATTCATTGCAGTAAAACCTTAAAGAAACTTCAAATAAATACATTGTACGTATAGAGCAATGATATTATTACTTTCTGCGAAGTTAATTTGTCAATAAATTCAATTCATTTCGCCCAAATCAAAAAAATGAAAACAGTAAAATCTTGTATAGAAATTGAAATATTCTTTAGAGTCATAGCTTCTCAACCTGACCAATTTTTTCAGTAACATTTTGACACATCATGAACAAAAAGGATACATTTTCCGACAAGAAAATTGTTTTCTTCAAGGCCAACTTTTTTTTCAAAAACTGAAAATATTCCAGAACTTCATTTCTCAATAATTAGAGCTTAATGCCACGGTCTCAAAATGAAATAATAATATATTCGGTCCTGTACATATCTCGTTAAATCAACCCTGGGATACACTGAACCGTAGCCGGTTGGGTTGGTGTGAGTAGTTCGTTTCACCCATTCAATTGACCGTCAGTTACAACGGTGGTTTGAGGCCGGACTATCGATTTCCACTGCCTATCGTCCAAATCGTGCTAAGAATCGTAAGTCAAAAGATTAAACCTCGTTAATCCCCAGCTCGCACGAGTTTCGACTTCTGAGGGTTGTCGTTCCTGGGAGCGACAGCTGGTTAACTGAGAAATGTTGAATTCAAGTATTTTAAATAGGACCCTGAATAATTTTTATGACCATTTGTAGATTATACAATTCTCTTTTCAACCATATAACACAGGTGATTATTTCTTCTCAAAATGGCGACGTAGGTGCCATAATTCAATGTTATGGCATTTATGGAGATATTGTCAAACAAGTTAATGTAGCCAAAAAAAGAGGAATTTGCTATTTTTCAAATAGCAAGTGATTTTTTTATAAATTTTTAGAATACAATCATTTTATACTCCATTTATATCAAATATTGAAAAGAAGTGATATATTTTTTGAACTATAACACTAAAGTGTACTCCTTGCACTACAAAAAATGTCAAACATTCTATGAAGTTCATTTTTCTTTGCCAGTGAATGAGTATATTCTTTCAATGTTATTCTTCAAAAATATCACTTTCCATTAGGATTTTTGATTAAGAACAATCTTTGTCCAATTACATCAAGTTGTTTGACAATATTTCCATAGATGACGTCATTGTACCGTCACATTGAATTTGGAAAATATGGTCTATGCCGCCATGATGAAAAGATGGATTTTTGGATTATATCCCTGAGAAGGGAAGTAAATAATTCATCAGATGGTCTGGAAAAAATATTAAATATTTAAAATTCTTGAATCAAAATTATTATCTAGTTCCAAATTGTTTTCCCATTAGAAATATTGGATTTTATAAAGTAAACTTTATCCGCATTTCGAATATCTTACCCCAGAAACAAATGCAAGGCTCCGTTGTCGCTCAGTATAATGATATAACTCTAGGCTATCTTACCTTTACGTTAAAACATCAACAGGTTTGGTCCTAGATTTTCTGAGAGTTTTATATGTAATGAAAAATTCAGGCATGAACATAGGTATCAGAGGTATGATTAGAGCTTTTCACTTTCACTGATTTGTGTATGGTTGATCATATCAAATTTTATTTATTTCAGAATTACAGTATGTGTTCGGTATCACGTATATCATGAAAAGCGAACAATTGAGACTCTGAAGCTCTAAAAGGAAAAATGTGCTTTTATGACCCCGGTCTGAAGTACAACTATTCTCAAAATATGAACACACTTTGTAATGCAATATTCATCCATGGGACACTCTGTGTATGCGTTTTATTTTTGAAATATCCTAATCTGAATGGGAAAACACAACTTTTCAGTTATTTCTTTTTCGTTATGTCACGTTGGCAGGAAATGGTTCATTTTCTTTCACCTTATTACCAATTTCTATTACCTTGTTTGAGTTGTATTTCTTATTTAATTTCTGAATATCAGTTTCAATCTCAAATCTATTGATATTTTGAGACAACGAAGGCCGTAACTGAAACAATCAACAAGAAAAAAACGTTCTCAAGATGATAGAAACAAACACTAAAACACAAGTTTTCTCCTCATTATTCATCAATGAAATCGTCTTCTATTGTTAAAGTGCATATAATTATCACTGAAAAACGTATAATATTTAGCTATCCCATTATTTGAAGGTTCTTTAATTTCATTCAAAACAAAAACCTATCGTCGATCCACATTACCTCGATCACCACAATAATAATACACATCTTCAGTTGAAAAAAAAAGAGAACAATATTAGTTTCAGAACAACGTCGTATATAAGCGTGTTTTCTGTCAAGCATGAAATTCCTACTGACAAGTTGCCCGATTCTCTTATCCCTCAGGACATTTTCCCACTGTCATGACGGATGATCGTCTACAAAGAGATCAAAGTGACATCGATGGTGAGATTATACAAATATTGCTCCCCAGAGTGAGAAGAGATAATGACAAATCGGTTTTTTCCTTGAATATGAGATAAACTTTTAAAATTTATTTTCATATGAATATCATCTTATATCTTGGCAGAAATTATTAAGAAGGATTGTGAAACGAAAAATTATTATAGGAATAAAGGCTGTCACGACTGGCGTCAATGTTTTAGTTGGTTTTGCCGTGATCTTTGGTTATAATCTCCAAACATTTCCACTACAACTGCGGCGTCATCTTCAGTGACGTGGTCGAAGTACCCTTCTTGACGTGTCGAAACGTTTGAAGATGATAACCAAAGAACACCACGGCAACACCTGGAAACCAATGAACAAATATTAGTTTCGATCAAGAAATCAACGGTTCAACAAATTCCAACCAATTCACCCACTGCCTTGAATTCAGAAGAATCTTTCACTTGTTTATATTCGTAAATATATACTGAAAATTCATGAATACCGTCAACATTCTGCATTTTCCGAATGTTTTTCAGAAAGTTTGTTTTGACTACCTCTTTTTGACAATAACAAAATGGAAAACGGAAATCCGAAATAGAAAACTATAATTATCAACGTTAGCAATTAATCTCTATAGTTTTGTCAGTTTGTGGTTAGGCATTCGTATTCGAGGAACGAATTTAGAAATGATCAGTCGCGCCAGATTATGGGAGTAATAAACTTGATCTAAATTCAAAATAAGAGAAAACAGAAATAACCAGAAGTTGAATGATATCACAACTTATTGATTCACTGTTGATATTAACTGTTCTTAGTAGAATTATAATCGTTTGAAATTCCTCCAATGGATATGTTTCCGGTTATGTTTACATCATTTCATCGATGACATTCAACGAAGGGTACCACCTGTTTCCCCAATTATAATACATAATTTCTGAAATATAACATTCTATAAGACTTTCTACAAAACTTGATGATGATTGTAATCATTCATGACAATTTTTTTTTCATTTATACTGTTCACCCAGAAAATTATAGGGAATAGAGAAAAACAGTCGTTTGGTCAGTTATTGGTCGTTTTCATGAGTTTGCCCTTCATACCAGTATAAGACGACCAAATAAAAAATATTTCTAGCTTTTTCAATATCCTTCAATAATCTGCATTTGATTATTTCTCAGATTCTGGGAAATTGAAGATACCAAAAAAATCCAGAAATATTATTTGTTCTTGTAACGACGAACAGAATTCCATACAATTACATTAAATTTGTTCAGATTGTGCTCTCAATCAATTAAATATTTGATTTTTTTGCGAAACATGAATATAACTGGAGTTTTTTCCCGAAACCAAACCGTTATTTCAACACTTCGAGACGTGTTTCGATCACCAAGTGATCATCTTCAAGAGAAAGATCCATACTGTTTGATCTTATTCTTGAAGATAATCACTTTGTGATCGAAACACGTGTCAAGGTGTTAAAATAACGGTTTGGTGTTGGGAAAAATCTCCAGTAATATTCGTTACTACACCAAAGGTTCCGAACAGTGCATCACATGTAAAACATGAATTTATAAGGAAACATTATATATTTACTGATTGATTGGATGTATGATCTATCATAAAAATTATTCAGGTTTTTTCAAAAATTATAAACCAAAATAGCAATAAACAAGAATTTACTAAGCAGAATATACTATCATTAAATACAAACTAAATAGAGAAAAGTATCTTCTGTATAATTCAGTGTTCATATAGAAGTATTTGTTTCGAAAGAATTTTTTTTTTTCGTGTAATTCAATGTTTATATGAAAGTAGCTGTTTCAGGAGGACTTTCTTTCAGTTTGTGTCTGAAAGTTACTTCTTTGCATGATCTACACATC
>WOGO01000594.1:0-22275 GCA_015342085.1 Leptinotarsa defecta | reverse complement strand
ATTGTCCAACAACGCATTCAGCCGAGCTAGTGTGGAAATACGCATCATATAGAAACCCATAATCAAGAGGAAAACGGCAAACTCCCTCCAAACGGTCAGCTCCCGTTAAACCGGTGAAGCGGTGAGAGGGGATAGGTGAAAGCACTGGAATGACCTATAAATAGTCAGCTCTCGGAGGAGTAAGTCCAGTCATCACTAGAAGATGATTGTTGATACTAAAAATCGAAACGTCATGAAGTAACTTGGCTTGGAATCTTTTAATTTTTATTTCCTTGTAATTGTTGGAATTTCAATTATTGCTTGTATCTTATTTTATTCTAATTTCATTTCAAGGTTTTGTTTTGCTTAATATAATTGGTATTTTCTGCTATTAATTTTATTGATTCTTTCAGGGATTTCAAATCATTTTATATCTTATTAGACAATGGAAGTCCGAACTGATGAAATTCAAAATGATCAGTTATAATATTTCATAATCAAATAACTATGTTTGAAATTTTCCACCTCCGTACCTTCAAACTTTAATTTCAGCGAATAACAAGGTATAAGTCATTTCTATTAGTTCAGATTTCAGCAAAATTTTCAAAATTACCTAATAGCAAATGATAATTTTTCAAGAATTTCAGTTCTACTTGTTGAAAAGCCATTTTATCAATATTGATAGATATTTTCTTACTTATTTTACAGAGCGTGGAGATATACTCACAATTTTTAAGAGATCATGCAACAAAAAAATACCGAAAAAACTCCTTTCAAAAAAAATTCAAAAATATTTAGGCCAGCCGGCTTGAAATTCTTATAGGAACATTATCAACAATGAAATGTGTAACACATCCGGGAGTGATTCTGATAAGTCTTGAGGTGTCTTAGCTAAAAAATTACGTTTTTATTAAGGCCACTCTGTATAAGATACGCTGTCTCTCTGATCATCTTAGGCGAATGTTTGATACTATTTTGATATCCATTGCTTCCTTACGTTTCCTATTGACGAAGATAGGTTTAGTGCCTACGATGCATATGGGTGTTCCATCTTAGACGAGCGAGCTACCACGTATATTTCTTATCCCATAGTGAGTGGAAAAATTTCCCGAAACACGTCGAATGATTTTGTTTGAAGGACATCTTTTGACGTATATTTTAGGCTTGAACGAGCAACCCCCTAATAGGGGGTTCTTCAACCCCTCAAACTTGAATAGGGGAGAGGGGTTGAGTGATACTTTATTTGAAAGGTCTTGAAAGTGTCTTTACAACGGTGGTGAACCGTTTTCGACAAAAATCAATTTTGCAGGTCGAATGAGCCACCTTGAATAATTTGGTTATTTTTACAATGTACAAGCCTATTTTTATTAAGCGCTTTTTACAAACTCAAACAATCGTCAAAAAATTACATTCTTAAAAAATTTAACGGTGTTATCATGCTTACAATCAAAAAAATAAAATCTGCATGTTTAAATCCAATGTTCAAATTGTTCTCCATTGACTTCCATACAATAATACTTTCTCTCAAACTAATAAATAAAAAAAACAGCAAAACATTTCCTTATCTTGCCTTAATTTTTTTGTGCTTAGAAGGTGATTATCTGGTTGTTTCGTTTCTTCGATCATTTCAGAATTGAAATCAATCTGTTGAGTTACTACTTTGCTGATTTGTTTAAAATTTCGAAAAATATGGTGTACTCATTGCAAGAACGTATTGAGCTGGTAAGCCTTTATTACTAAAAACAAAATTGTGCCCGAGCAGCTGCAAGGATATTTAACCAAAACCATCCTGAACGTAGCGTTCGCCATAAGTACGTACTGGAATTGATTTCAAAATTTGTGGAGACGGTTTCAGTAATAGATAAAAATAAGCACCCATTGGAATTGTGAATGATGAAGGAGCAGCTGTGGCGGTACTGGGACATGTCCACCAAATACGCAATCTGTACAACAACTTTCTGCAGTTTTCGGTATTAGTCAATCTAACGTTTTCAAAATTTCACATAGACACAAGTTCCATCTGTACAAAATTAAATTAATTCATGAATTGAATGATAATGATTAGGATCGGAGGCAAGAGTTTTGCGAAAACAGTAACCCAAAGTTCTTGTACAACGTTTGCTTTTCTGACGAATACACTTTTTTACTTAATGGAGAGGTTAACTGGCGTAACTGTAGAATTTGGAGCGATACAAATCCTCATGTATTTCGAGAGGCTCACACTCAACATCCAGCAAAGCTAAACGTTTGGATAGGAATTTTGTGTGACCACCTAATTGGACCTCTGTTTATCCCTGGTAATTTAACTAGCGAACGTTATCTTGAAATGCTGGAAAATGCGATTGATCCGTTAATAAGTGAACAATTAGAAAACGATCCTCTACTACTTGAAAAACAATTACATTCCCAACAAGACGGAGCTCCTCCCACTACGCCGTACCAGTTCGCCAATACCTCAATTTGCAATACCCCGGTCGTTGGATTGGAAGAAGAGGTCCTATGGAGTGGCCTGCCCGATCTCCTGATCTGAACCTTCTAGACTTCTTCTTATGGGGACATCTCAAGTCCAAGATTTTTGTGACTCACCCTGAAAATATGGACGAACTACGCCACAGAATTGTGAAAGAGTGTTGTCAAATAACTCCAATTATGCTGAACCATGTCAGAGACGGTTTTCAGTCAAGATTGTATTATTGTATGGAAGTCAATGGAGGACAATTTGAACATTTGATTTAAACACGCAAATTTGATTTTCTTCATTGTTTTCTTCATTTAGCATGATGATAAAACAATTAAATTTTTTCAAGAATGTGATTTTTTGAAGATTGTTTAAGTTTGTAAAAAGGGCCTAATAAAAATGGGCTTGTACATGTATAAATAACCAACCACAACCACAGTTGTAAAGAGGCTTCCAAGACCTTTCAAATAAAGTATCACTCAACCTCTCTCCCCTACTCAAATTTAAGGGGTTGAAGAGCCCCCTATTAGGGGGTTGCTCGTTCAAGCCTAAAATATACGTCAAAAGATGTCCTCCAAACAAAATCATTCGACGTGTTTCGGGAAATTTTTCCACTCACTATGGGATGAGAAATATACGGGGTTCCTCGTCTGATATGGAACACCCTGTATATTGAACAACTGACTCTTTCTTAAAACTGTTAGTGAATTAATGAAGAGAAACTTCAATAAGTTATGTTTTAGAATCAATTGTCGACTTTTCATAAACTACACCTCTCGATTTGTTATCCACAAATTACTATGGATCAAGTAACTGCCGAATCAATCAGAAAATCAATTGTTGGCGATGGGCTTTCCAGTTTAGTGATAAGTTGCTGGGCTCCAAGTAATATCCTTTTTATTCTCGCTGCTGATACCAATTTGGGGTTTTTCAACTCGAATGTTTTTATCCTTATTAACATTTTTTGTAGATGTATCTCTTTGTTTTTGAGAACATTCTTGTGGTGTTTTGTAAACATGGGTTTTATACTATTTTTTTTCGCTCAAGAGACATTTGTTCATCAACACAACTGCATATTTTTCATTCTTCTCTTTTATGATTGATTTTACGTGAACTATTTCATTTTTCAAATATTTCATGATTTCATGGGTAATAATTTCATTTGTCAGATCCAAAGACTTACTTTTGAACAGATCTTCAAGATCTTGGCAGCAAATAACGCGTGTTTTATCTACAATTTTGCAATTTTTGATACGTTCCAGACAACTTCTATGGAAGACTTTTCCACAGGAAACACATACCACCACTTTCACTTTTGATTTTATGCAACAATTGAAAGTTTGGTAAGAGATATCTTCACCCAAACTGTCATAGGCGGCCATTTTGACGACTTGTCCAGAAAGATGGGGTACTCCACAAATATTGTCTTTAATGAAATATTATTATTTTCCAAATAAACACAGTGCTTACTATCACTTGAATAATATTGAAACCATAAAAATGCATTGACTGTAATACCACTGACAAATAATTTGTTACACAAAATTTCATGATTGTCAGTATGAAAAGCTTTACAGAGGTCTAATGACAGAATTTCAATATTTTTTTAAGCACATCTAATTCTGACTGAATATTAAAGATCATAACCAGAGCGGCACATTCTGTATCACTAGACCTTCGAAAGCCATATCGATTTGGACACAAGAAATAAATGGATTCAAAGTATTTCAATAATTTGTATACATTTGTCTCTCAAGTTAAAACAGAAATAAGTCTAATCTTTTTTTTTTGAATTGGCAAAACCTTCCCAATTTTCAATTTTTGAGGAATTTTACCACAATCAAACGAAATATCAAAAAGTTTTTGAAGCAGAGGTAACAATTCTGATTCAACTCTCTTTATAATTTTGGTTGTAATAGTATCAAATCCAGTGGCTTTTTTGTACTCAACTCGTCATATTTTCTATCTCACCACACATTAATTGCTAGCTTCAAAAAAATTGATTTTGGATAACTCATTTTTTTCATTTTCTCAATAGTCACAATGGTGGGTGATAGTTTTGAACTAATTTTAACGAAGTGATCATTGAAACTCTCACAAATTTCAGTAGTGTCTTCTTCTCTTTACTTTTATTTATAATTGAGTTGATGGTCCTCCATGTTGACTTTGGTGTTAACTCTGCAAACTCCTTTTCAAATAAAATGACGATGAAAAATTCTTTTAAAACAAGCTTTTATTTAAGTGCCCTAAAAAGATCAAAATAATATTTTAAATCACATTAACCACATTCATTTATGACTTTACAGAATTAAAATTATAATAAAAGCTTGTCGCGATGCCTAGAAGAAATCTCTACATATTAAGTCTGATGAAATTTAAATCAAGAAACATTCCGACAGATCAACTAGGTACTGCAATAAATTTCAAACCCGATAAATCCTATGTGTGCAAAAAAGTTATTCAAGGTTAAAGTTCCACATTTCAAGTATTCACGGCACTTTTATTTAATTACAAACATTATGAATTGCTTACAAGTTCAGTAGGTGCCTACCTAATTACATAATTTCAATTACAAATTGAAATTATCGCGACAAGCTTTTATTATAATTTCAATTCTGTAAAGTCATAAACGAATGTGGTTAATGTGATTTAAAATTGTATTTTGATCTTTTTAGAGCACTTTATTAAAAGTTTGTTTTAAAATTTTTTTATCATTATTTTATTTTGTATTTTTTAGTTTCAATTGATAGTTATCGATCAATACGAAAGTCCATCTATAAAAACGGAGAGTCCTTCAACAGAAAAACTTAAGGAACGGGGAAAGCTATTATTAGGATAAACTTTATTATATAGAAGTAGGTAGGTACCTCGTCCTCCTTCCAGAGCTTCGTTTAGCAGGATAAGAGCTAATATACAACAGGGTGCGCTCCGGTACCCTGAGGTGGTACGTTCACAACATCATTTTACACCCTGATGCCACTCGGTCCTCGGCACGGCCTCACCTTGACTTGAGCGGTAATTTGGTTAAAAATGCGCCACTTTTTTCAGTTTAGAGCTTACTTGTGCCTGACGAAACACCGTTCCGGGTTTGATTTTGGAGTTTTACTTCTCCTAGACGGGTTGCAGACCAATGCGAATGATGCCCATCTCACCAAATTACACAAGTCATGGTATGCCTCTTGTGCCTGTTGGTCACATTGCGTGATGGACCCTCTTACTCTGGGAACTTAGAGGGTGGTAGATAATAATAATTTTTACAATGCAAATGAATATGGGTTCTTACAACCTACTATACCATTTATTGTTTCCCTTTTAGAGTCGGGAAGTAGGTATTTAAAGGTAAAAGCTTGATTAAACGAATGCGTATACAAAATTACGTGTCCCGGCTATTTACCGCTAAAGCGATCTTTCGTACGGAGCCGATCCTGGCAGCAGCATCAGGTTACGTTTATGATAATATGCATTGTCATTGGTTCTGAACCAGCATGCAAAATTTCAGGTCAATCGGATCCCCGGAAGTGGGTCAAATTGAACTTGCAAGATTTGTTAACATACATACAAGTCAAGTTAAATAAAAACTTTTAATTCAAAAATGAATTCTTAATACAAATAGGATATTCTTCAGTGACCTAGTGAACAATGAAATGTAATTAATAATAAAAAACTACCATTTTCCGATTTTGACATGGGTACCGATAGTGAATATAATACATTTATTATGACTAACTTCCCGAATGTGAAAAATTTAGCATGGCTACCTTATAATGATTAATTTTTAGAATATGAAAAAAAAATATTATCGCAGCACCCCTACATTGTAATTGCGAAGTAGATTTTCTCTCACGTACAAGCAATCACTTGCTTCTGTGGGTATTTATGTTTATTTCATGGTATTTATGTAATGCTCAATTGCTTCTTGTTATTTTCTTGTTGTTGAATAAACATTATTATTATTACTATTATTATTATTATACAACAGTTTTACAAAAACGTAACACGTGTTTTGCTATACAATAGCTTCTTCACGCGAGTCTTTACTAACTAATTAGTTTTTGTGAAAGTGTGTAGTGAAAATCTCACAATAAAATATTTCTTGAATATGTTTCATCACATATCAATTCAAGCTGCTCTTCAACTTGACTTTAATATAATATTTCAATTCGTGTATATAAAAACGAAAAATAATGAAAAAATATTAGATGGAGCGCTCAAACAGCTGACTGGTTGATAACGTTTTCTGGTGTTTTTCCTAATATACTTTTATGTTCATTTTTTTGTGTACAAATAAAACATCTTTTTTCTCACTGAGGGATGAAAAGTTCATTTTTCGTCTCCTGTATGCTGGACAAAAGTGCATCTTTCTCTCTCGGTAACCTAGCGACGAATTATGTATCAAACGGTCTATGACAACTTTGACAACTTGAGATACGTGAGACAGTTAAATTTTTAATCTGTGATTGAAAAGCGCTGAATCGACGGAAAGATCAAACTTTTGATCCCGCAGTGAGAAAAAATCGTATACGCACCACGGGTGAAACATACGGCATCCTCACCCGTAATTTTGAATAGAATTTTTGAAATGGAATTTTTTTAGGTGAACAATTCAAAACAAATTTGGTTCACATAATTGATTGCTAAACATATTTCCAGATATTTTTTTACTGAATTAAGATTGAGTTCGATATTTGAAAAAAATATCACAAAGTTTCAGAAAAAACTGCCATAAACAGCCTAAAATTTTTGTTTTCCGAAATTATAACTGCAAATTCCACAACTCACATGTAATGCACTGTTTGGAACCTTTGGTGAAGTAATGAGTTTTATCCCAATACCACACTGTTATTTTCAACACCTCGACACGTGTTTCAATCACCAAGTGATCATCTTCAAGAGGAGGATTAAACACAATTCACAATCAAAACATGGCATACCTTGTTTGGAGAAAAATACTGTCTAAAATGTTCAGAAATATTTATTGACAGATTGTTATATCTGGATAACAAAGAAAAACATTGTTGGTGTACTTTGTAGATTTTCATGCTCGACATTTCCTCTCCGACTGCGGTAGAAATAAAAAAAAAGGCGAAGGTGATATTTTAATCAAAAATTGACAATTTGGTGAACATTTATAATTTTGTGGTTAACACATGAATAATTCGTATTCCAGAAGAGATTTTGGTCGAAAAAGTTTTACTGGAATATTTTAATTATATTCCGATGAGCCATCATTGATTTTTGTACAATAAAGTTACTTTCAGTGATATGATTGTTCACCTATACTTTTTCGGTTATTTTTTTTTTGTATGTATCCGTAAGTAAAAAGTCAATAGCAATAATTCACCAATTGCCTCACCATCACCAGTATTCGCAAATATACCGGAGATATTTCATCCCACTCTGAATCCGTGAAATTGTAATACTAATAGTGGAAGTAATGCTGTGATTATCTTTTTATGCTCCTACCTTTGATGCCCAGTTGTCTAGCACGCGGTCTGTGAAATCTAACAGTTTCTGCAGAGTTGCATATGAATGTGTCTACAGTGATAGTTGTGTGTGGGAATTACCGCCACTTGAAGTTAACGTAAGTACCTACCATTCATGATTAGAAATAAGTGAAAACTTTTGATAATATAATTGCAATTATTTAGTATTACACTGGAAAAATTGTCTTCAAAATTATAGTTATGGTACAGACGGTGTGCATCAATACAATATTAATTGCAATATCCTCTTAAACATTATTTCAGGTTTTATTCAGAATTTTCAGTGGGATTCTATTAATGACTTGAAAATATTCCAATGGAATAATTTCATTTGTCATATATTTGTCAGAGTAATGAATGACTTTGTTTTACCGTGACCGTATGATGAATTTTTCGATTTTAGTGCATTTTTTTCCACCAATGAAATAATGCATAATCATTCTTGTATCTTCTTTTCTTTCAAATGTGAAAGCAAAGTGTTGCACTCACAAAAATCAACGACTCAAACAAAATTTCTAATGAAATAGGCATTATCATCATTGAATGAGTCGCTTATAACTGTAGAGTCATACAAAATTTAAAAAAATTGTGAGCCGTCACGAGATGCCTGGCAGATGTGAAACATCAATGGTAATATTTTGTGACCCCTGTGATGATTGTTTGGTACTGAAATATTTATAAGCAAATAATGTTGGTTTAATATACTAGCAAACTCAAGAAGCTTAGCTAGTTATTGCAATACGAGTATATTACTAAAGAACTTTAATTATAAATGCCAATAATTAATTTTTCAATATAAATTCCACCATCAATAAGAAATCAAATAACAAATAAATTTTTTGATGTTCCTGTTAATAATAAATAAGAAAAACATTCATGTGCTACTCGCTATCAGCTGATTTTGAATCATGGAATTTGGAATTTGTGTTTCAAGCAAGTGTTTCAGTGTATTATTCCTCATGAGGACGACATCAAAATCAATTAATAATTGATCAAAAAATATTATATGGTATTGATAGTTTTCAAATCTAACAAAAGAGATTTTACATTTACTGACTATTGAGACATACCGAATATACCCGAGCTTAATACAAAGATAAATTCACACTTTAGTTATAAAAAAATAAAAATATAATCAACTTACTAATAACTGAATTATCACTGTCAGACATATTTTATTTTTAATTATTCAATAAAATTATTTATTTAGGTTATTGTATACTGTAGTGAACACAACTGTACATACTATAGGTATCCGAGCTCAGTGTGGCTAGAGGGATAGCGTAATGTTGAACTAGTGGTAAGAGAATAGCACAGTCGCTTGCGTATATCGACCTGTAGCTACTACATGGCAGCAATCGGTTTTACGTGCGGCTATAGATGTTTCCCATCAAAAAAGCTTTGTAAGCAACAAAAGTATTAGACCATTGCGGAATTATTGACGTACACTGTATGATTGAAACTTGATAACACAGCTTATCATACTAGGCTCGTATTGCTTTAAAAAATAATACAGTTTTTAATTTTCAATACAATTCATTACTTGTGAAATGTTTGCAATCTTTGGTGTAGTAATGAATATTACTGGAGTTTTATCCCAACACCAAACCGTTATTTTCACCACGTCGATGCATGTTTCGACCGTAAAGTGATCATCTTCAAGACGAAGGTTGAACGAAATATACATACAATGTTAAACTTGAAGGTGATCATTTGGTGATTGAAACACGTGTCGAGGTGTTGAAAATAACGGTTTGGTGTTGAGATAAAACTCCAATAATATTCACGATTCATTAGTTGTTTCTTCAACAGAAAACCCCACTTCATCACTGATCAATTCAACTTCATTCAACCTCAAAAGAGCCTTTCTCACCATTGATCTTCTGAGAAAACTTCAAGATGTAGGAATGTGAGTGTCTTAGCTCTGGTCTGATTTGTTGAGTTGCTTATGACGTGCGGAATATGCTCACAATTGAAGTCTTGTTGAGTCTGGAGTTTTGGATCTTGTGAAATTATGTGATCAAATGAAATTATGTGATCGTATTAGTCACAAATAATTGTGACTAATACGAAGACAAAAGTGTTCATTTTCTCTCTCTCTTTCTTACATGCTCTGCAGAGCAGGATGCATTAGAATACCCCTGCCGATGAAGGTACCAACCGAGGGGTAAGAGTCTTCCGAATTTGCTACCACTCCTACCATCGTATAGTTTTTCCATCCTTGCTCGATACGGTGGTAGTAGGTGTCTACAGCTGCAGTTGTCACGTCCGTCATTTCCATTTGAGGTAAATTTCACATGATTACCATTCATATCGATGCCCTGCAAATTCATAGCATGTAAACAAAGAAATCTGTCTGTTAAAAAAATTTCAAATCAGCCATCCGCCTAATTGGAGACGCGAATATTACTTACTTCCTTGCTAGTCTGGAACATCGATGAAAGGTTAGGATTTGTATCTTTTATACATACTTTCACGGGAAGTGTTCAAGTGACTAGACACATTTGATTCTATACCAAGAGCAGTACATATCAGAAATACGCGATGAATTGTGGCTGCTCATCGTTTTGAGGTTCAAATCAGTACTTCACTTCACTGTTTACAAACTCTTTCATCTGGAGAGCTGCATTTATGTGAAATAAACTTTCTGAGAACGTTTTTTCAAGTGGATTTATTCTCCAGCGATTCAAATCCAATCTGAATCGCTACTTTCGCACAGGTCGCTACTTTCGCACAGGTATCCCTCTTAGAGTGACTCAAGGGTTTTCCTGTAGTGCTAACTATCGCATTACTCGGTACAGTTTTCTGTTTACTGGGGATTCTATTCGGAATATTTTTCAGACGATTCACTATCAAGTGTTGAGCAAGGTAATTGGACTGAAATATTTCAATTTGTTTGCAGTTTCTTCTACTCCCTCCGGTGGTTTTATATTTTCTGTTAAGCAGACAAAAAACAATCTCAATATCAAATGAACTAGTATACACTACAGCTAGAATGACTTATTTTGCATTGTTCCAATCTCATATTCGCTATGAAAGAGCTTTCTGTGGCCACTGTAATTTACAGTAACGGAATACGATATTTGTGATTCAGAAGAGGTCTTTGAGATACCTTACAAAGTCTAAGCCGAGCGATCACTGCAAGCCTTTATTCATCAGCCATACAATATTAACTGTCACCGGTTTATACATAATGAAAATAGTATGCTTGATTCATAAAAATAAAACTAGCATGTACACTCCCAGAACAAATTGTAACAACTCACCAGACAGAACCATATGCTTCACTTACCTATTCCAAAATTCGCCTTGTCTCAGCATTTTCTGATTTATGAAAGTATTAAAGTATATAATCACCTTCCTACTATTCTAAAGTTCAAAAGTTCTAAGTTCAGTTAAAGATCTTTTAATCAAAAAAGCTTGTGTTTTGATCCATGAATTATGCAGTGATAACTTTTAAATTCTACTCGATTTTTCAATGTTCACCTCAACTCATCTGTCTTCTTAATGTTTTATTTGTGAAATTGCGATGTTTGTATTTTTTATATTCTATAATATGTATTGTATTTTGTATTTTTCATATATTATGACAGGCATTTTATTTTTTCACAAGACTTTGTCAATAAGATACTAATTTTCCGACAATAAAGCATATATTAAATAAAATCACCAATTCTGTTAAAAAAAAATCTGTTTTTCCGTTAACCAGCTGTCGCACCCCTACGAACGACAACCCTAAAAAGTCGAAACTTGTGCGAGCTAAGGATTAACGAGGTCTTACCTTTTAACGTCTGATTCCTAATGTGATTCCATTAACAGATCCAGTATATCATCTGTGTTTTATTATCGTTTATCTACGACAACAGTCACTTCATATCTCTATTCATAGTTATGCGAATTTTTCGGAGAAAACCTTTTCTGCATGCCCTTTGTTGCTCTTTCCATCAGATTCGTTGTTAACCAGTACTTTTTAGCTATTCTCAATGTGATATTTTTCAATTTTTCAGACAGCATACATCTGTTAGTCCATCAATCTGTGCAATTTTTATTATTACATATTCCTTTCATTCATTTTCCAGTTGATTAAAAAAAACAGAGATTCAAATATGGATACATCACATTTAGTTCAAATTAATAATTATTCAAATGCATTTATACCATTTAGTGAATAGTGTAGAATAACTCCCCTTAACCATGGAGGTGGAAAAGTATTATGCACATAAAACAGATAACAATCAATGAAAGTATCATGACATTTTCAAGAACAACAAAAAAGGGGGTCAAAACATCTCTATGAGAGGTGAAGCGATTGAGTGGACATGCAGGTCAAGACATTTTCGGCAACGATTCGAGCTTCAATAATTCATGTTATACGGATGTCAAGTTCAAAAAGGAAGGTGCTTTCGAAATCGATTTACATCAACACCTTTCCAGTTGGTTGCCAAAACAATCTCCAGTGGAACAAAACAATCGAATCTTCAAAGACAATTGTATCATACCCGGTTTTCTTTTTCTATGTACATGAAAGATACGGCTGTTTTTAGATTTGAAAATGGTGGACAGCAATACAGAAATTTTGAGTTTGTTGAACAGAGTCATATCTATGGCCTACATAGCGATATGCGTTTCTCACTCCAATAGCCTTACGGCAACAATGTGAAAACAATATTTGATAATTGTATCTTGTGGAAGAGTTGAGTTACTTTAAAGAATTGTGCACTTTTGATAGCGCTCATCATTAAGAATACGATGTCGAAAATTTCAAATCGATAGGAAATACCTTAATAAAAATACGCCAGTAGGTTCACGTCACGGGATGAGTTGGATTGCATTTGAATCACGTCAGAAATATTACGATATGTATTTGTTGCTAAAAGTTTGGACAAATACAAAAAATCCAACACAGGTAGTATTCATAGTTATGGAATATTTCAATTGAAATAAGGACTACGTTTCTTATCGAATTTGATTGTTTTCCAACTACAAATTTGAATGTTTTTCAACAATGCCAAAAAATAGTGAAAGGAGTAATTCAAGTGTTTTGTTATGTTTTGGATTATAAATGTTCTGTATCAATATGTTCAATGTTGATATAAATGCATTCAAATTATCATTACTTTGAATTGAATTCAATCAAAGGAAGCATCAGGCGTTTTCCAGAAAAAAAAATCGAAATTACCGTTTTTCGTTTTCCTATTACAGAGATCTAATTTTTCAAAATAAAAAATCGCAAATTTTCATACACACTTTCATTAAGGCCTCCTGAAATTGCAAAAACTTCTCTTTCAATGATGATCACTTTCAACTTTTTTTTTTAATATGAACATGTATGTTTTTCTGTGGAATTGTATAGCCATTTTTGTTTTAAATTTAGCCATGAATCACACTTAATATATTATCGATCTTTTCGTTACATGATGGCGACCATCATGATTTCTGAGTGTTGGTCGTTGAAGGTAATTGTTATAGATATGGTTCGCTTCAGATGACCGATCATCCGAGAAGAATATTCATATTGAAAGGGTTATATTTTTGGGAGTGATTAAATTTTGGAAAAGAAAGTTTTTGGCTGTCTACTACTCCATCTTGCTCCATTGATTGCTTCCTTTCTTTCTTTGGAAGATTCCACATTTTTCGTATCAAGATAGAGTAGTAGAAAGTCAGAAACTTTCTTTCTCAAAGAGTATTCATATTCCATAATAGTGGAATGATCCATAAAAGCAACCCTCTTCTGAAAGTTTCATGTTTCATCATAATGAATTCAAAAAGTTTAGCTCATGGAAAGGTCCTTAAAATAGAGGGTTATCATTTAATTTTGGCACGAACTTCGTTTACATTTCAAAACTGATTCGAAACGATACCTTGCAATCATTGTTATGTTTTCAATTTCATATATGAAGCAATTTTGATGGAATATTTATTATTGACTGTTTCAGATTCTCGTTGACCTACTTCAGATCTGGCAAGGTAGGTCAGAATTTTGAAGAGGGAAATTTCAGCTTCAATTGTGAAAGGTTAGTTGTTTTGAAGATATTCTTCAACTATTTCTATATTATTTAAATCATCACGAGACATATTGGTGAAAGACCCAGAGTTAATTTAGAACCCATTGAAAGTAAATGTTAATAACGTTTAATTATTGACATATCACGCATATTATCGCATATCCCCTGATAATGCATCGAAAAGGTCAATGAATTATTTGTTAATACATATTCATTATTGAACTATGAATATACGCATAATATTTTTCTCTAGGTCAACCATCGTGGTTTGAGAAATGAGAAGTGAATACTTTGAGGACAACTTGTCAAATGTAGGAAAACCTTTCTGAATTCGTTACGATCCTACCCACTAGATATGTGTTCGTTAGAAGACTATGAGAGCGAAAAAAAAAGGGTTCTCTCTTCCTAGATTTTACAAGCTGTACAAAGAATCATTTTGATAAACGGGACTTTCAGTTAAAAAGTCGGCATAAGTAATATCCATAACCTCTCTCATAGCAACTGATTTTATTCATGAAATTTTGTGTCATTACTTTTTTTTGATGAGTTGATCTCTATATCTCAATATATTACTTAATATGGGAAACTTTATTTTATCTGATGTTAAGGAATGGTTCCTGAATTAATTGAAAATCAAAATGAATACGTTTAAGCCCCCTTCTCCAAGCTAAAAACATTCATTTCCTATAGGACTACGGAAAGTTGAAGATTTGGCTGGAATAGGCGTGATAATATGAGAAAATTGTACCAATAGCATCATTATTACATCAATCATTCATCGGGGTGAATGATCACATTGACATGGAAATCTCTCGAGCGGAGAAATTTGAACTAAATTTCAAATGTTTGACACTGCTTCACTAAACATTTTGAAATACTTAATTCGTGGAAAATTGACAAATTATCATTTTTTCGAAAATGAAATTGGTACATCTAACTATGATCGAAAAAAAATCAAATTAATTCGAAGTTGCATTCATAGAACAAATTTCTGAAACTGTTAAAGCACAAATACCACATTTTTTTACATTTTTCATCATCATCATTATTGATCACAGCCTTTTGAAAATATTATTCGCAATTTTTTTTTATTTAATCAGATTAGAGTTGACTGAAATGTTTACTGTTCTGAAGGAATTATAAAATAAGTAATTTCTTTCAAATTTGGAAATTTGAGAAAACATATTTGATTTCAAAAATTGATTCAACAGAAAGATGAAGTTTTGACAATATGCATTTGAACGTAGAATTTATAATTGATAAATGATGGTCAATAAAGTCGATTTATTACCATTATTATAAATTTCGTGAGACAAAAAAATGGTCTCAACAGTATAATAGAAAAAGCAATATCTTGCGAAATTTCTGATGTCATTTGATCAAGTTCAGTAGGTAGTTTTATCTGAATTTCTATCATTTCATTACACAATGAATTAGGCAAATTGAATTCCAATAGACCAATGTTTCATGTATATATCACCCCACGATAGTTAGAAATATAGGAAAGACATATTTGTCAACACTCTTCAACAATTTTCCACTTTGTATTTTTCAATTTTTCAATCATTTCTTTGTTTCGAGTGAATTTTTGTCAGGAGGGTCTGTTAATATAGCTGATTCAATTCACGAACATGTCTTTGGTAAAGCTTTAGGAGGAGGCTTATTGGTCTTTGATAGAAATATATTTATTGAAGTTTGATCTGGAGTAGTTGTTCATACATTATGGTCAGAGGGATAGAGGGATGGTGCTATTGATGAAATCTATATGAGGTCTGATGAAAAAATAAGATGAATTTTCTCAAAATATAATGATGTATTCATCAATTTATATTTTGTCACCTTCAGAGTAGTTCCTTCAGATATAATACACTCGTTCCAGCGATTCTTTCAATCCTCGAAGCAGTTGTGATGTGCATTTTTGATATGTCCTTGAGTTCTTTCAGCGACTGGGTTTATATCTCCACAATTGTTGCAAAACGCCGTCCTTTCATGTGTCTCTTCAATTTTGAGAACAGAAAAAAGTCGCAGGGGGGCAAATCTTGGGAATACGGTAGCTGAAGCATGATAACGGTATTAGTTTTGACCAAATACAAGCAATGAGGAGCCATGGCCACCGGCCATGTGGCAAGAACTCCTGATGCACTACGCCATGGTAATCGAAGAAAACAGTGAACAATACCTTGACATTTGATCGAATTTGGAGTGCTGATTTTGGTCTTAGCTCTTGGTTTCGATGTTATAACGATATATCAACAGTTATGACCTTTATGAGCAAATTTGGATCGTCGTCGATGTCATTCAACAATTCTTAAGCGATGCTCATGCAAAAGTTTTTTGGTCAAAATTCATCAATTTTGTAACGAACTTCGCTGCCTTGCTTTCTGAAACTTTTGAAAAAATTGCATGGCATGAGCCAACCGATATGCGACATCCTCAGCAGCTTCTCTGATAGCGATTCGACGATTCTCCATAACAATTTTCTTCACTTTCTCAACATATTCATCGATTGTTGATGTAATGCACATCTTATCGACCTTCTGTGAAAAGCTTTTACCACTTGTAAACATTTTTTTCTGACCCAGAGTCAACATTTCAAACACTGTTTAAAGTGTTTTTGAGCACTGAATTCCATTTTTCACACAAAATTTTATTAAAATTTTTTGATCCAATTCATTTCGATAACAGAAAATCGACAAATACGCAAAACTCTCCTAACTTTTATGCCACTCACTGACAAACTAAACATGCTGAACAGTTGGAACTGTGAAGATTTGGAACTCCCCAATCAGATCTCGTATTTAATTGACGTATATTTCTCATTCTACAAAATAAATGAATTATTCGGAATAAAACCTTTTGAAATTCACACCATAAAATAGCTCAGCTTCACATTATTTCTAGTCACAAACTATTGCTGAGTTGAAACAACTTCATGTTAGTCATCATATATGGAATACGAGTCAATACCAAAAAGAATCCCGACTCAGTACTTATTGAAAGTGATATTTATATTTTAATGACATTGACCTTCAGCTATTGAACTATATATGTGTATGACGCACCCATGTTGCATGACCTTTCAGATTAAGTTATGAATATTTCATTTCTTTCCCTTTATTCATGTTCAAGAAGAAATATTTGTTTGAACATTTGTTTCGAACATTTCTTTTCATTTCTTGGCTTCATAATCATGGTAGTTGTGGTTTCCAAAATAATATTTGGAGTTTTCAACAATCTATTGTTTTTGATTTCATGCATATTTGAATGAATTATGTAAATGCCACGTTGAAGACTGAATATTAATTGAAACATTAACCAATTAGAAGAAATTTATTTACCGTAAAGATTTATAATTAATGGAAAAAATGAATAGTTAGTGAGTGGAGAAAATGTTGAATTCATTTTTTTCGTGAATGGTTTGAATATGAATTTGATGTCAAATTTCTCCTCATGAATTCATTCAGAAAATTATGCACATATGTACTTTGTTCTATGAACGCTCATGAGGCTTACTTTTGAAATTTTTTCAACGACCTGGGTATTGTTCCCATGTATGGAGCTCCACCCCTAAGCATACCCTGAAGTTGCTGGCTTCCATCCAAAAAAGAGCCATACGCCTGATCGAAGACACAAATATCACTTGCAACTTCGACAGTCTGGAAAATCGAAAAAAGGTTGGAGATTTGTCTCTCTTTTATAGAGAATTTCACGGGAAGTGTTCAAGTGACTTGGCACATTTGATTTCCCCAAGAGAGGCACATATAAAAAATACGCGAGGGACTGTGGCTGCTCATCGTTTTGAGGTTCAACTCAGTACACCTCGAACTCCACTTTTCAGGGAATCTTTCATTCGGAGAGCTACGTTTATGTGAAATAAACTTCCTGAGAACGTTTTTCCAAATGGCTTTGATCTTTAGCGATTCAAATCCAATATGAATCGCTTTTTTCGCACAGGCACCTCTCTTATAGTGCCTTAAGGATATTCTTACAGTGCCCGTGTGCTGTTCTAAAAAAAATCATCAAAAAATGGATCAATCCAATGATTATCATTTCTTAAGTGACATTTTTCTCACACACAACATTTATGTTCTGTCGAACATTTTGAAACAGATTGCTTCTGTTTGTAGTAACAGTTGAATGAAAGAAAAACGATAAAGGGTAGACATTATGAACCTCGCCTGATTAGATAGTAACTAGATTGATTGCAGATATTTTGAAAACATTCATGTTTCAGTTCTTAGGTGAATACTCTTTATGGAAAATAAGGAAACATTTCAACCAGAAAAATGTTTTGAAAGTAAACTCTCCATTTTGATTTTCGCGTACGAAACGTACTCGGAAAAGTTCATCATTAAGCAATAACGAATGAAAGTTGAAAATCTGTCACATCTGATATCTGAGCAAAAACTTCATCATTGCCACTTTCGGTAACTTCGATTCGTGATACCTTCTTGAGATGGTACTTACATAGGCCATTTAACAAAAAAAAAACAGTATCTCTCACTGCTATGATATTTTACTGAGGAGTATTAATCTCTTTGGAAACAGATCTAGAATTTAGTTGGCTAGTAAGATCTTCCGATATTTTCTACAGACTCTGTTCCATCTTATACTTCATACAAGATGATGTTTGAAAACAGCGATATTCCTATTTTGAATCCAAAATCCCAATTTGGAAATGCTACCTGTGGCGAAGGCTATCACTGAAATATTTAACGAATTTTTGATAGAAAGTTAGTTGAACATATAGGTAGGAAAGTCAATCGTATAGCTCAAATTCTTGAAGAAAAGCTAGAAACTATCTTTTCAAATATTCAGATTGGTGGAACTGCTCTAAAATATCTTAGGGGAAAAATTAATTAAACTGACAATAATCAAACCTTTTTCATCTCTATATTGTTATAATGTCCTCATATATTATCAAACGGTAACAACCAAATCTGTTTGAAAATCTAAATCTGTTTAAAAACTGTTTTTCCGTTAATCAGCTTTCGCTCCCATACGAACGACAACTCTCAGAAGTTGAGAAACTTGAATTTAAAGGGTTATATTTTTAGGAGTGATTAATTTTTGGAAAAGAAAGTTTTTGACTTTCTACCACTCCATCTGATACAAAAAAATGGATGAGAGAATCTTCCTTTCTTTGGAAGATTCTCTCATCCATTTTTTTGTATCAGATGGAGTAGTAGAAAGCCTAAAACTTTCTTCGAGAAACTTGTACGAGCTAAGAACTAACGAGGTCTTACCTTTTAACATGTGATTCCTAACACGGTTGTAGAATCATCCCAGCTTCAACCAGATAAATTCCCTCGAGAAAAATATCTGGTCGAGGCAGGCATCGAACCCACGATCTTCCGATTGTGAGTCGGGCGCACTACGACCGCGGCCAATTCCACAACATGAAACATTACTTGTAATAAAAATGGTCGGTATCGTTATACTCATTATAGTTATATTTATTTCAGATGGATGTTATTAATGAATGTTAACTGTGTAGTAAATTATACGTCTATATTTATCGACAATCAATAACTACTATTCATTTTATTTTAATGTTTATTTCTCGAACACATAAATGTATATAAATTTCTCTAGATTGACGAACGATTGCTTTAGATGCTGTAATGAGTGCCAATAAAAAGTGGTTTGCCTCAGAAAATGAACATCAAATATATATTTGAAATTGTACAAACTGATCTTAATCAAGTATAAATGAAACAAAGAAAAATTTTAAACCATCAGTGTCTCTTTAAATCTTGCATTCATATATTGAAAGTTAGATGGTTCAAATATATGGTTCTACCAAAATGAAACCGAAATGTAAGAACAATTCAAAGGGTTCAATAATACTGCTGCTGTTTTTTGCATTTTGAAACAATAGATAAAGCCATTCGAATGATGGAATTAATAAAGTGCGATATTTTTGTACCTTTGACTCTAGGAATGTTACATCCAAAAGCCATTTTATGTCACAAAACCTCTAAAGAATCGTATCTCAAGTTTGAATGCGAGTAAAGACTATTATTCACGCGAAATAAAGAAGTTCTCTCAGTGGTACAAAGCTAGTTTTTCTGTTTGAAACGTCGTAATCGTACCATAATGTAAACATTAGGTCGCCTGATATCGGCAGAGTTTTCGCAAGCGTATAATTTTCAAATCATTGGAGGTAAAACCATCGAATATTCGTGGGTTATGTTGAATCAATTTATTTTTGTCAATTAGGTTTATCAACATTCATTAAATAGCAAAGGCAAATATGTTTTTTTTTTCGAAATATTTGAACTGCAACATCTTCATCACTTCCTAATTTTCAGACTTGTTGAAAAGTATACCTACTCCGTTTCTCCCTCAGTTACAGTTTTTCCCAAAAAACATCAGCCAGGTGAAAAATTTTAAATATCCAGAGCTTTCCAGAAAAGGTTTCTATTGTAATTGTTGATCAGTAGATGGAAGCTCGAAGAAATTTTTCTATAAAAAAAATATATTTTTGAAATCTGTTTTTCCGTTAACCAGCTGTCGCACCCCTACGAACGACAACCCTCAGAAGTCGAAACGTGTGCGAGCTAAGGATTAACGAGGTCTAACCTTTTGATGTGTGATTCCTTTTATTGTGGATCATTTATTAAAGTCAATTGAATCTCAGGTTTTTCAAAGGTTTTTATAATTTTTGTCGTTGGGCAGCAAAAGATGTTATTTTGATGTAGTAGCATAATTTTTATGTAACACAGAACTTGAACTTGGAAGGACTAAAATTATCTACAAATCTAAAATCCAGAAAAACTAGTACATAATTCCAAATGTTTTGATGAAAAACTGTATTTCCAGAATATAATATTTTGTCAAAATCAGTAGCTCAATAACTTATTAAACAAAATAACAAAATGAATTTTCGTTTTTATGAAGACTAATAAAAAATATCATATGAAGAAACATGCTCCATATCGTATTCCGTACTACTTGATGATAACCCATTTCAACAGATTTATGATGTCACATTTTTTGTACCAGTATTATATGATTATCTTGTAATTCCATTCGAGAGCATCAGATAGCCAAAGGCAAAGTCGTGACTCATGATTTGTTGAAGAGAATAACTTGAGAGATATTCATCAAGCATCTGGTTCAGTATATTATATGATCTGAAATACTGTGTTGCAATTGTTCAACACATAATATAAAATTAAAAATCAATACAATGAAACTGAATCTATCTCTTGTATGGAGAAAGGTCTACTCTGAATGTGTCATGAATAGACTGACATGAACAACTCTTTCACCGACTTCCGAATAAAGGAGATTTTTCAAAATATAAAATAGACAAATGCACTCAGGAGTTTGTACAATCAACAGATGGCAATAAAATTCAATGTTAAAAAAGCTTTTTCGACCCGCCAAAGTCTTGTTAGTGGTCAGTGGTGCTAGCCTCAACCACTCAACTGTCCTGAAACGAAAAAACCTAAAGGTGAAGGCGTAGAGGTCGATATCGAAGATTGGCTTTGCAACGGACCACCGTGGGGATCTTCGTTCATCCTTGATATTCGTGGATTGAGTCTTCGATTGATCCCATAGAAAATGTCTTCGAATGGGGAGATGTCATCACGTTTAATTTCTTGGACATTTCTAACTTAACCATCTTGGATATTGCGGAACCAAATGCTTAGCGAAACTTACCAACCCTCTGATATATTTTGTCGATTTCAAACCTATAACTTCACTTTCACATTTCAACCAGCATTTCTTTAGGTTCAGTATTGTGTTGCTGTGTCTCAGTATCTGAAGGGAGAAGTCTTTTCATGATATTCTTTGATTGGTCTTTGGAACTGACAGAAATACTTTTAGTTGCCAATATATTTTCTGAACAGAATAGGAATGTACAAACCATAACTTCCCAACGCTAGACCAAATGCTTCGACAATTCATAAGTTTCTAACCAACCGGAGTGATATGATTATAATCTAATTTGCTGCTGCTAATAAACTATTTTTTGTGCAATTGTCATTAAAAGTGACATTTTTAATGGTTAAGATTAGTAACAGATGATGTTTTCAAAGTAGAGTGTTGAAAATATTTGTAACACCAGTGTTAAATATATTTTTGAAACGACTTTTTTGACCAAATTGTAATGAACAAAACATACTTATTCAATTTTGAAGAAAGTTTCATTTGAACAATAGATATTTATATACAAATTTATTTTGGACAAAGCACTCATAGGAAGGTGGGCAAACAGCAGACATGTGTTTCTGGCTATGTAGCCTTCGTCAGTACGGTACAGCCAAGTGTAAACGATAGACAACAGTTGATTGCAAGAAAGGGGTCAAACCAAGCAAGCGGATTCAGGGGCCAACTG
>WOGO01000593.1:0-22280 GCA_015342085.1 Leptinotarsa defecta | reverse complement strand
TACTCAAGAATGGATCTCACTTGTGCACAATAAATCAGTTTTATAGATTCGACACTTAGGTCTCTAGCAGAACGAAGTGTAAAACCTAACATCTTACGGGCTCGAGATGAGGCTTCCGTTATTTGGTACTTAAATGACATTTTTGAGTCAAAAACGACACCTAAATCTTTTATTTTATCCGTTACTGCTAAATCATTCCCATTGATTTTATACGAGTAATCATATACATTATTGATCCTTGAGAAAGTGATTTTTTGACACTTATCTGGATTCAAATGCAAAAGGTTGACGTCACACCAGCTAGAAAATTGTACCAAATCACATTGAAGTGATTACAAAATTAAATTCTGATGAAAAATTTCAAACAGAATACAGCTAAAAATATCTTGTTTTGGCTTAACAAGTTTTTTAAGGCACTTCCACATTTCCTTACCATTACTTTACTGTTGTGAAAGGTTTGTTCGTAATATAATCCCTCTTTTTTCTCTAGTAAAACATCATATTTATTTCTAATGATCTTAATATCCTGGACTGCGTCCTTGCCATCTGGACAAATACAATTCGTTCTACGAAAAGAATGCGATAATTGATAAAAAAACATGGTTATGTATTCAATTTATCATTTTATTACAGAAAGAATACATCTCACAGTTGCAATTCAACATTTTACGTCAATACTTTGCTTGGTGTATGTTCAGAAATAAGATAGTATCAACACAATATTTAAAACAAAGTAAAATATAAAGTTTTTGGTTAATTTCTTTTGTAAATACGCCAGTCTCAAATTCAACATGGTTTATGTAGTTTGTCAAAAATTGAAAGAAAAGATAAAAAAAAACAATTACTGTGGAAAGTAACTCGTTGTATGATTTCTTTCCGTTCCTGGAATAAACATTGATAAAATTCACTGCACAATTATAAGACTCCAACAAACATAAATTTCAAATAGACGTTTTCCTAGGAACTTCCGTCATACTCTCCCATCGCTCTTAGGGCTATATTAGGTATTTTTGGTAAAATTTAAAATAACCTCTAATACTACCAAACAGCTAGGAATTCGACAAAGCGTGCAGCTCTACGAGGAGACATTTAATCCTCCAGAGTGACGTTTTTGAATAGATACGACATGGATTCCTTGTTGTGGATTCTTCTGATAGCTTCCGAGAGCAAAATTGATATGTCGACGGTTTTTATTTTGTGGCACTGCATCTTCTGAAGTTCGTGGGGAATTGTATTAGTCACAACAACCTGTATCGGCGGAACAGAATTGAAAATTAAATCTCAAAATGGGAAAGTTTGAAAGGACATTAAATAAGAACAAATCCCAATCAAGAAATAAACTTGTTGAAGTAGAACATCCAAACTTGACTGTGGGTGAACATTATCAACGATGTCTGTCGACTTACCTCGTCAATAGGAGAATCTTCGATTAATCTAGGCGCATCTGACGAGAGCAGACCATGAGTAGCCATCACATAAATTTTGTATGCACCACGTTCTTTCAGAACTTCGGCAGCTGCCACAAAAGATTGGACATCATCAATTAGATCATCCTGGAAAATGAAAATTGTAATTGGGATTGCTCCTGTTAGAAAATAAACCTTTTTTTTTATCCAAATGGAACTACCTTATTACGAGACACTGTAACAATGTGTAACAAAAGTGTGATAATTGATCTTAAACACGTGAAATTTTAGTTCTCAGATGTTGCTGGTATAAATGAGAAAAAAAAACTGAAATGTATTTCTGCCAAATCGATTTTTGTAGTAAGGAGGCATATCCTTTAAAAAATCACTCACCACCATAATCGCAATTCTTCCTCCGACATCACCTACGACGTTAATGGGTGGTTTCTCTTTGGCAATATGCACCGGTACCCCCACACCAGCATCCATTGTACGAGATCTAGGAATGGTTGGCGGGGAATATCGACCGTCTACTTCATCAGATTCTGACTCTTTTTGTTCGCCATGAATGACAGCAATGCCCAGTCGAAGACGTTCCGCATATGAAGTGGCTTTGGCAGTAGCAGCAGGGTTTCTGGCTACTATTACGGCATTTCGATAATCAGGAATCTGAAAAATTTGATAATACAACACAACAGGAATTATAAGATGAAATTGGCCGATACTATTTGAAAATCCATAACGTTTTCAAGAAACACTTCAGTTTATCGAGATTTTCATTTAAAAGTTCACAAGACCATGTCCATTGGCAAACAAATTACTTATCTATGTGACAGAATAAACGTGGAATTTATATCCCATGAAACTTCTATCAGCTCAGGAGTACCGCAAGGTAGCCATTTAGGGCCATTCCTGTTTAGTCTTTCTGAAATATTGCCAACTACATCAGTGGTGAACATTTTTGAAGAGGCTGATGTAGAGTGAAACAAGTTTTGCCATTTTGTGAACTGTCTAGTGTTACTTGAATACGAAATCATTTATTTGAAAATTTACTAACACTTTCTTGAATGTACTGTAGAAGGAAAGGACTAGCTCTTAAATTATCAACAGGACAATCGAAAAACCCTTGAATTTCTTTCTGATGCAAATCCATGGTGATGATGTGGGTTAATCCCGAGTTGCACATCATTTGAGCTAGTAACTTTGTTACAATACTCCCTCTTTTACGCATTTTACACTGCTTGCTGTAAGGCAGGTACGGAATAACACCTACAATAGACTTTGCGGAAGAAGTTTTGCATGCGTAAGCCATTATTAATAGTTCCATTATGTTGTTATTGACATCCCTAGAAAATAAGGAGAATTATACAGCAAAACAATCTACCCACTAAAAAATTATTCTGATAATGCTGAGCACAAAAAACATCCTTGAAGATAAGAAGATAAGAGATGCCACTTTTACTTGACAGTAAAAAATGAAATCTGTATTCAGGCTATCTGATTGTTAATAAAATAATCTTACTTTGTTCCCGTTTGTATAATGTAAACTTCTTTACCCCGAATGGAGTCACCAATTTGAACCATTGATTCACGATTTGACTTGTGGTAAACTGCACATCCACTGGATTTCACTCCCAGTCTTCGATGTATCAAATTTGATAGCTCCGGGTGCGAATTCCCAGATAAAAGGACAATGTCCGTAGTTTTTGGAGCATCCATTTCACTCAATTAAGAAAATCTGAAATTTACAATATTTTTTTTTTAGTGTAAAACAATTGGACCGATACAAACGATTCGTTATATACCCTTTCAATAGACGAAACGTATATGGAATAATTGATAATTAAATGAGAAAATATTTGTTTATCACACTTTTACCTTGAAAATTAAAACACTTCCTTTTTTATAACAATCTCGCAACATAACCTCCAACACAAGAAGATAATGTATTCTGTCATTCTGTGCCAGATGCATAGAAACCGTGGTCTGTGCCCTGGTGGTTTACCGATTCGCTTTCGTTTTTGTCAAAAAATGTTGATAGATGGTGCATAAATCAAAATCTATCGGGCGTATTTTGTTCAGATATTTAATTCATGGACCATATTTAAAAAAATCCTTCATCAGATATCGATTCATTCACAAATTTAAACAACATTAAAACTAGCTTGATATTGTCAAGCTATGTCACTTAATGGTTGTACTCAGCAACTCTGAGAATGAAATGCGAAAATTAATTGAATTTCTTTATTATTCATTCATCAAAAATACCACAGGTCGAGAGCATCTGACAATATATTTTACATGGGGATATGGCGGTTCAAATATTTACATTAGGATATTTTATGCATTTTGGTCAGTGCTCCAAAACCCAATGATCTTTCGATGGAAAATGCCACTGTACATAATAATACCGCAAATGGAGAGTTTTTGCGAAGTCCTCAACATCGCATGACACTTTTAAATCTCCACAGTATGACGGGATCCTGTATTTCAATAAGTTACCGGATGAATTTCAGAAGGTTAAAAATTATTTTAAATTTCACAATGATGTTTAAAACCTGCTAAAGAAAAATGTTACTATTACCGGGACTTCCTAAATGACGATATCTCAAACAACTCTAACACTACCCAATATCTGATTTCTAATTTTAAAATCAATCCATTCAAATTACATATATTGCTTGCTAATTTTTTTCGTGTATTTTCATGGGATGATAATCATTTCAGGACTGTATATATTTATATGTTCATTTTATCTCTATGTTTTTAAAGTGTATTTCATTGTTGTGAGTATAATCATATATTCATATGTGTTTGACTATGTTCACTGAATTTATTGCTCATTCGAGATATGTTCATCGTTTTGTTTTGATTTCCATATTTATTTTGACTCACCACCAAGTGTATCACGGTTGGAATATTATCTTATTAGGTATATGCGCAAAATTTTAAAACATAAAATGACTCCCGTGTGTAACTTTTGCAAAATACTTTACAAGTAACTTAGAACTTACATTACGAGTAACTTAAAATTCACAATTACAAGAAAAGTTCCTAAAAGTGGATTTGGTGTAGCAATCGGAAGATTTAACGAAGCCTATTAGATTAAAAGTAAGCACTTATTTCAAATTCCTTCTGCATGGTGTTTAAAGAAATTCGCTTTTGTTTTGTCAACTCGATAGACCCAACTTTAGACTTATGGTGATAGGTGGAGGAAAAATCGAAATGTCGTTCGTATTTTATTCATATCCTTATGGACCATAATGTAAAAGAGTTTTCACTTGATAACAGTGTAGTTCCAAATGTGAATAACATTGAAAACTGAAGTACCAATTTCACACTGTCAAGCGGTGTAATTTTTAAGTGTACTCAGCACCTTTATCAATGGGATGCTGAAACTCACATGATTTCTTTTTTATTTCTTTATCAAGAGTGTCGTAGGTAAAATGTTTTCGCCAAAATATTTCATATCGGGAAGGGTTCCAAATGTCACACTAGGGATATTTCTTAACGTTTTCCATTGTTGAAAACAGTACACATTCACTGTATATCTATCTTTTATCCATGTATAGCTAGATAAAGGATAGAAATACACCAAATATGTACTCGTTTTACTAACGGAATCGACACAGGACAAACAATGACGTGTAAAGAGAAATGACACTTTTTTTGATCGACATTTTTCTAGTTTAAAAGTCATTTAAAAAATTTCCGTGATGACCTTTCTCACCTCTAAGTGCACCGGCAACAAATTCTTTTAATTCAGTTTTATATTAGTACTAGAACGTACAAATTCCAGTAAGATGTCTGAAAAAAATATTCCAAATGCGCTCAAATTCCTTTTTGGTGGATCAGCAGGGTACTTATGCCTATAATTCAATTTCTGCTGAAATGAAAACGGTTTTCTTTCCAGGATGGGGGCCACCTTATTTGTCCAACCCCTGGATTTAGTCAAGAACAGAATGCAGCTCAGTGGAGTTGGTGGAAAGCCTAAAGAATATAAAACATCTTTACATGCTTTTCGAGGCATCATCGAAAAAGAAGGCTTTTTCGCTTTGTACAATGGTATATCAGCGGGACTCTTGAGGCAAGCAACATACACAACCACGAGACTAGGTATTTGGGTAAAACACTTGACTTTTTCATAATTATTGTTCAGAACTTTTCTAATTCATTTTCAAATACAGAAAGAAAAATAAAAACCCTTATCGACAAATAGTATTTTATGTTGACTAGTTCAAAAAAACATAAGAAAACACTTCAATAATGAAAAATAAACCTAAATGATTTCAAACGAGACGTACATGAATATACTGATCAATGATTTGATGAATTAAAAAATAAATTCCAGTACCTGCGCTAAATCTCTCAAAAATATCAGAAGTCCTCTCAAATTGAGTTATTTTTTGTGAATGATATATTTACTTTTGTTTATTTGTTTTATTATCTATTATTCCCAATAATATTTTAATATTCATTTTAAATTCAATACTTAAGATAAGATATATAAGATAAGCATTATTTGACTACTTCACGTTGAAGAATGTTTATTGTAACACAACAAATGACGAAATATTCAAAAACGAACATATGGATGATATAAATATATCAGGAACTGGAGTGAGTATATTCCTAATTTGAACCATTTCGTATGTAATCATTGACCAAGTAAAAACAGTGACTCAGTGTTTCATGAATTTCATGATACATAATTTTTTCAAATCATCAGGCAGATTATTACACAAGTTTTGATCTAACAAAAGAAGACGCCAACCAAGTTGGCATCTTCAGGAGATGAAGAAAACGGTTTTTTCAAATGTGGAATTGGTCTTCACATTGAAGAAACTACTCCTATGTTCTTTTATTCTTTAGGAAAAGGTTCCCCTTGTTTGGCCAATATAAATTTAATGCGAGAACCACAAGTCAAGTTATGTAATCATGATCTATTCAACACTGAAGTCTTGTCTTTATTGTTTTTGATGAATTTGCACAATTTATGTAGGTATATACACATGGCTTTTCGACATGATGAAAACCGACGGGAAGCCTCCCAGTTTTGGAGTGAAGGCCGCCCTTGGTATGGTCTCCGGAATATGTGGGGCTTTTGTTGGAACTCCAGCAGAGGTGGCTCTGATACGAATGACCGCAGACGGTCGTTTGCCCCCGAATGAAAGGCGAAATTATAAAAGTGTTATCGATGCTCTGATGAGAATTTATAGAGAAGAGGGCCTTCTCACTTTATGGAGGGGGGCTATACCGACGATGGGTCGTGCTATGGTTGTTAACGCTGCTCAGCTGGCTAGCTATTCCCAAGCGAAGCAGTTGATTGTGGAAAAGTTCAAAATCGAAGAGGGAGTGTTGCTACACTTCATAGCGTCTATGATATCTGGTCTCATTACCACTGCCGCTTCGATGCCTGTTGACATTGCCAAAACTAGGTGAGTAGGGACTATCTTGTTGTGGCTGATCAACCGTATCACATAAGGATTTCGTTTGGAGTACACATATTTTTTCTAAGTTGGCTACCACGTGTATCAATAATTGTTATGAGTACTTGATATTTACATTTTTCATTCATAAGTTTTGTTGTTTGAAAGTTGTTGTTTAGTTAGAGTAATATCTCGAACAATTAACAAATAAACGACACTTATGACGAATACGCAGAATAGGCAACTCGGAAAAATCCTTATCTGATATGGTTATTATTTCCAAATCTTGAATATATTGATTTTCGTGCATTTCAAACCTTTGTCCTCCAAATATATCATAATCATAAACTCCTGTAAATGCTCTAAAATCAAACTATGTGTTCCCATTGTGGATATATTTCAATTATGCAACAGTTTTGCAATAGATGATTCTCGAAGAACGCTCTTGAATAACCCATTTAATTTTTTTTATATAAATTCCTATCAAATATTTTCATAAGAGACCATGATTGTTGATCTTTTTTGGGTTTTTAACCTTCCATAATCTGAAGAGTGAATAAGTCTACTCGAGTATAGTAAAGAGCAAACTGAAAGTTGACCCCAAAAAGTTACTGCGTAATATAAACCACTGAAATGTCCAGTTAGTCAGTAACTTGTTGCTTTTTATAAATTTCGACTATAAATGAAATACATTATTAAAAACATGAAATTTTTGAACTGAGCTTTCTCAAAATGGCTGACGTTTTGGGGAAAAGCCCCTCTCCGTTCTCAAAAATCTATTAAATTATTGGTAAAAATGCCAATTTAATTGAAACGAGTACCATTTTAATCGTTGCGGTTTTTCCTATGTAACACAAGTCGATTAATTTCATAAGCATATAAATTTCGTGCTCGACATTCAATGAAGTCGAGGAAGACCATTTTGGCCTGGTCCCGATTGGTGAAGGTTATACCGGTGAGGAAGATATCGAAGTGCTTGAAAGATGAGGAGGATAAAATTCTGTATCAATCAGTATATACTACGACAAAGTAGAATAAATATTTATTGAGATATGGAGCTACAAAAACACATGACATTTAAACAGACAAACCTTTTTAAACGGCCTAATAGCATGACATTTGAACAGTTTGATGTTTGGTAAAAAATATTTTGTTCTGCATAATAGTGGTTTATCAGTGGAATAGAAAAAAAAATGTTTATTGTAAATAAAAATGATTTTAATCTATGAAAGAAAATGAGGGCTTGATACAACAAGAATTTATGAATAGGCAAGCTTTTTAATGAACTGAACTTATCCTTCATTGGGATTTTGAAACAAGATGAAATTACAAGATTTTGTACTTTTTGAAGTCTATAAATTTCATTTTGATATAGCAAAAATAGTGTTGTAGAGCAATAGTTGAAGTGAGATAAATTATAGTTTTTGAGAATTTTGTTAAATAACCTGAATATTTCTATAAGCTCCCATTTCTGGCAATTACATTTTAATGACGTAATTTACCTGCTCTTTGTACTTCAACCTCCGATCTACAATAATTATTGTTCAATTATCTCATTATTAATTTTTACTTAGGACTGACTTTGCATAAACCTTTTGTTCATGCATGAATTTCTATTTTTATAGTTATTTTCAATTGATTTACAGATTACAACATAATTTGAATATATTTTCCAGTACCTCAATGACAACATATTCATAGTCTGAGAAATACATAAGTATCAACTCATCAATATTATCTTTTCCATATTATACGCCTTTCATGAAAATATAATAAAGTTAATTATTTGTACTTCACCTCAACTCCCTACTGTACATGTTCAAAGTTCTACTTAATTCGTAAGTAAATTAATGTAATGATCTAATATTTGTAGAATCTTGTAGAGTTGCCCGTGAAATGATTTTGAAGATTGAAGTAGTTTTTGCCCCAAATACAATTGACAAAATTTTATTTAATGTGTTTTAAATTGGGTTACCACCTTTTTAAATTGATATCTCCAATCTAAAAAATATGTAACAGAAATAATAGAGGTCCATTGACACTTTCTTCTTTCATTAGTGTTACACTTTGATCATTTCTGATCTCTCCTGAGAGCACTTTGTTCAATCTCACCCTTTGTCTCCTTTTGAATATTCCTCGTCCATACGCGACATCTACCGGATATATTGAAACTAAGCCAGATGGTAAAACAAAGTGCTGTCTGCTGTTCTCATGGCATCTAGTGCTTCCCGTGAGTGAAAGTATTTTATTTTACCTATTAAAGTTTCTCGTGCTTATAATAAAAGCACTAAAACATTACTATCACAAATTCATAAATAAATGACTCGGAACACAAAAAAACTCCAAAACAATAAACATAACCTATATTTGACATTCAGTTATTCAAATCAGCTGTTGGCTGCTTGAGTAGCACCATCATCGGTAGCAATTATTTCCTGTAGTCAAGGTAGTCACTTTCGCATATACAAGGTCTATTGAAAAAATAAGGTGAATGATGTAATGTGTATGAGTGACGTAAATGCTAGGACTTTTTTAGTTGTTGGTCTCTTCAATGGCCAGTCCATATTATTACGTCACTAAACCAGCAATATAATGTATTTGACCCTGCCAATCAATAACTTTTTTCATTCCAGGATACAGAATATGAAAACCATAAACGGTAAGCCCGAGTACAGTGGTCCAATGGATGTATTGGTAAAAGTAGTCAGGAATGAAGGACCATTCGCCTTATGGAAAGGATTCTTTCCGTACTATTTCCGTCTTGGGCCTCACACTGTCCTCACCTTCATTTTCCTAGAACAAATGAATTCCTTCTACTACAAAAACGTGCTGGGCCAGAGCGGAAGAGGGGCACTTTGAACAGTACGACAATCCAGTAAATAGTCACAAACCTAGATCAAAAACGACTTCATGGTGGTTGTTTCCCAGGTTCACTCTGAAAGAACGCATTTATACAAAACATTTATGTCTTTTTGTCATGTGTAATTGTCCAATTTTACCCTGGGAAATTGATCATTGTGAAATATATTTTATTAACTATATACATGAAATATCGAAGAAGGAATAATGATGTCGGCGTCTCGTTGTTTTTTGGTTGTAGCTTTTTTTATGGCAAACATTCAATTTTTTCAATAATTGTATGATGTACAAAAATGTGTTATTGTTGTTATGTCTTAATTTTTATTGTCAGAAAATCACGATAAAATCAATTATATTTACAAGAGTTATACTGTGATATTGACAGGTTTAATAAAAGTATGGCCAGAAAAAGTATTTTTGTTTATAATAATCTGAGTTCAACAAATTTGGTATCTTCTTACATAACACTGAAGATTCAGGTGAGTAAATACGAAAACTCCGGCCTGGTTACCAGCTTGAATGGGAGAATTGTGTACAAAAATTCCATTATCTTCTTGAAAAAACTCATAGGTAGCGCATTAAAAGGAGGGTTATTTTTATGTTCATATTGATAACAATTTAAATCACCTTCCTGTAAAAATACATCAATTTAGTACATTAATTTTTTATGAATTTTAAATTTCCGCAACAACGGTTATACTGACTAGCACAGAATACCTTGTCTGTGACGGTAGTATAGATAATAGAATCACAGAACTATTTATAGGTTTTAGTTCTGTGGTAGAAGTGTAAGGAAAAATAACCTTGTACACCGTCCCTGAGTTACAAAAATAGCGTTTTCCATTGGTAAAACCAGTGTATATATGTTCTTTATTTCTTAATACATTAATGAAGAAAAATAAATACACCGAATTTCTGTTTGACAATTGAAAAGACTGGAAGAGCTATCACTTCTGTGGATTACCATCAAAATAAATCGTATAAAGACATAACGCCATTCATTATCTGTTTAACAAAATTTGTTTAAAATTTGTGTTTTTCATTAACTAGGTGTCGCACCCCTACGAACACCAACCCTCAGAAGTCGAAACTTGTGCGACCTAAGGATTAACGAGGTCTTGCCTTTCAACGTGTGATTCCTAATCTAGATAAAGTATATTCCGGAGAATTGAAACACTTCATAGAAATATTTGATTACCGAGTTTTTGAGAATCATATGAAATTATTACCAAAATTGCATAAATACTCAGTACTGATAAAGTGAAGTTTGAAGACGTTCTACAGTGAAAGGTCATGTGGGTGAAGTCAGAAACCTCTGTAGATCTTTAAAACGTTACACATGAGATCATTTAGGCCTAGTGCGTGTACTAGTAAACATGTACTGAGCGCAAAAATAATTGTACAGGTTTTTGAACATCCACGGTTAATATATATATTATTCGAAAATAAAAAACAAAAAAATTATTCTCAGATCCCTATATAACACAATAAAACATAAAATTTGCGTACAGTTACATTAGTCAATCAGTTGGAAACAATACCAATAAAACGCCACCACCTCCAATATATGTCATATTTCTTTCTTGTTTTAATTTTCATTAGCTATTTACACCAAAGTGTACACCAACTAACTGGTGTACACTTAGATTTACACTATTCAGTCAAATTTAAAGGTGTTTTAAATGCCGCAGTGGAAAAATGATTGATGCGGAAGTGTAATGCGGGTTGCTCGAAATTTTTAAGTAGGTCGTTTGTTCAAATATGTCAAAAGGTTATGGATTGGATTATGAGGATTTAATAAATCGAACTGAGGATTAAAGAACGCAAGGAATATAATATCCAAGAAGTATGACTTAAAAAACATAAAATTTCGGAAACTGCTGCTAATCATATCAGTGCATACATTCTAACCTATTCAATTTTCTAGAAAATGGCAAGTAATGTTCCAGATTTTAGTTACTGCTGTGAAATATGCGGCTTGGAAGGGCTCGCAGAGGACGAATTTAGGATACATACTCACACGGCTCACGTTGATGGCAATGCTGTATGCCCCTTCTGCGAGCTATCTGCTGTGTCCCCTGCTGAACTAATTCTCCATGTAAATCAAGCCCACTTGGACTTCCTGACACCCGAATCTGAACAAAATATCAGTTTTATTGATGAACCTAGTCCTAGGTGAGTTATCCTAAAACTAACTTTGTTCAGCTGTGCTTTGTAAAAGACCGGAAAAACCAATTCATTTGCTTATTTTTGTCGAATACAGAACTGGAATATATTTTATCATTCAGGATGTGTCGGTTTATCCCAAAATCTATTTAAAAAAAAATGTGATACTTTTTTAGTATTGTACTTGATGTTAAATTGTTAATAGTGGAAAATACTTAAGTTCTGCTGTGCTTGGAAAAAAATTGAGTTCTTTATGTCTTGGTTAAAAATACTTATTTGCTGCCATATTTTTATTATTATCTGCAAGTTTAAAGTGATCCTTCTTCAGAGTTGAAAGAAATAAATCACCACTATCACTCACCATAAAAAACGAATTTTAAATAAGTAAATCAGTTTACTTTACCAGTAATTTATTGGATCAATACAAAATAGTTCATACCATTATTAACAATTTGTACAAAAGTTCCTATAAATTTCATGTCTTTCTAATGGTCTCTTGGTGAGGAGGAAAAAATAGACTGTTGAAAGAGTTTTAAAATATCTCCCTAACCTGGAGTAACTTGATCTCTTGTACACTTTAAACAATTCAATGGGGCGGGAGGTTGAAAAGGGATTAAAATATTTCATGAAGGAAAATAGATTTTGAAAAATAAAAGTCGATCCGTTTGAGGATTTTTTGAAACATATTTCTATTATTACGGTACTGATTACAGAAATTATTTTTGAAAATGCTGCATGCAGTTGTAAATCAAAAACTGAGATGATGTTGTTTCGCAGTATTTTTTGACACTCTACGTTCAAAAATTATTCTATATAATTTTTAGTGAATCCAACGGGATAAATGGTGAAAATAACCATTGGAACTTTCCGTCATATTCTAGCAATAACAGAAATAGCCCAGAAGAAGTCAAAAGTAATATAAATATCAACTTGAATCCAAAGGTAAAAACTAAGTAAAACATTTAATTAATTGAACTACATCGCTGATTTGTTTCAGATAAACGGAGGAGGGGAGCTCAGTCCAAGTAAATCCAGCCACGGACAAGGTTCGCCTCTGCGTTCCAATTTAGATTTGAAATTGAGAAGTTCAGCTTCTAGGCTTCAGTGCCCCATGTGCAATTACACTAGTCTCAGTCCCAATGAGCTGGAGGAACATGTTAACAGGTGCGAACAGTTTCTCACTGAATCCATTTTTCAATAAATAATTATGAATTATAAATAATTAATAACTATCTTGAACAGTCTTAACCGAGACCTGTTGAGCAGAAGAAGAGATAATGCTGACATATTTTTATATAGAAATCAATTAATGGTCTTATTACATGCCCAGAAGTTCTCAAGAGGATTCACTTACATGTGGGTTTCCTTTCATCATACAAACTATGAAATGCACTCTCCTATTGATCGTTGACTTATACTATTACAAAAGAGGTGATTTCTTAAAAAAAAATTGATTATAAATTTCCGCATTAAAATCTCATGGCAATGAATAAAAGTCATTTATTTGTAGATGAAATCAGAGTTTTTTTATCGACCACTTTTCTGGGGATTTTAACCTTCCGCAATCTGTTATATTATTTTTTGCTGTCATAAATTGATATTTGAATGTTTCAAATTTTGAATACTCTTACCCTTTATTTGAGGAAAATTAATACCACTATCCATGATAGTTATCATAGAGTAAATTTTATTTTGAGCGTGGTATTAGTAATTGACGAACCAGGACACCAGTAACTGATGAACCAGGCTACCAGTAACTAACGAACCAGGGCACCAGTAACTGATGTACCTGGCTGGCTGGCACCATGGTTAGTTAGTTGCTGACAAACCGGGGTACCATTAATTGATGAACCAGGCTAGCACCATGGTTCGTTGGTACCAGTGACTGATGTACCAGGTTCATTGGTACCAGTAAATTATGAACCAGGCTACCACCAACTGGTTCATCAGTTACTGGTAGCATGGTGCCTTGGTTCATCAGTTACTGTCACTGGTGGACCTGTTACTGGTACCCTGGTTCGTCGGTTACTGGTAACAGTATCACCACTGGTGATAGTGGAAACTGATAGTACAAGTAACTGATGAAAGTATATTTCTAGGTTTGTTAAGAATCCTAAAGGTAAAAACCTCGTTAGTCCTTAGCTCGCGCGAATTTCTCAACTTCTGAGAGTTGTCGTTTTTATGGGGGTGACAGCTGAATAACGGAAAAACAGATTTTAAACAGATTTTTTTTTTAACAGACTTCATGTAAGCTCTTCTGTTTTAATTAATTATCACATTAATTACATTAAACTGATTTCCAAGCAACTCTCATCCTCGGGCGTTAATTTTTTAATTTTTCAAAACTTTGTTCAAAATGAGGTCTTTGAAGATAATTTTTTCTATCTGAAAACTGTGGCTTATCAATTTACTTCTTTTTAATAAACTTTGTCCGTTTCAGGAGCCATTTCGATTTGACGTCACCGTCAGTTGGAAACATGACGAGCGAAGTTTATGTTTGCCCCTTATGCGTTGGAAGTTTCAAATCTGCACCAGATTTGGAATTGCATGTGAATATCGAACATCGCGATATACTGTCTCCCGCCAGCCCAGCAAGTCACACTTGTCCTGTGTGCGGAATTGTTCTGGAATATGACGTTAATGCAAGTATATTCTATTGTTCTCCTAATTCAATTCACTTTATTATTTTCTGAACGAATGCATGCATTAATTGTGACGGTATTATTGACATTCACTATTGAAATGATAAGGTATGCATACAGAATTCAAAGTCTGGTTTATTAGACGAGCAGTATGCTTTATTAGAAAAAATTCAAATATGAGTGACAAGCAAAAATAGAAACTAGGGTACGTATTGAAGATCACCTTATAGAGATAACAAATGTAGAGTATACTTTCCCCAAATTATGGAGTATCTCAAGGCAACGTGTTAGGGCTGTTTTTCACCAATTGCTATGCAAGAGGAATAAATAGGAAGGAAATATTGATGAAACCATCTGTATTTGATGACATTTTTCTATTCCGACACCTAATTTTGGTAAAATTTTGGATAGGCTGCACCCTCCGATTCTGAAAAAAAAAATTGAATGCACTTTCATATTTTGACAGGTACATTACGAATCCGGAAAAAAATCTGCGCTCTCTAAGTCCCAAAGTTTTCTAAAATGGCAACATTTCAGTCTTTTTTTGCAAAGTACACACCAGAAAAACATAAGTTTTTTTCAGGACAAAACATAAGCACTACAGGAAAATCCTTAAGACGCTCTCAAAGCGGTTCCTGTGCAAAAGTAGCGATTTACATTGGATTTGAATCACTGCAGATTAAATCCATTTGGAAAAACATTCTCAGGAAGTTTATTCCACATAAACACAGTTCTCCAGATGAAAGATTTCTTAAACACTGAAGTTTGCGGTTTACTGAGTTGAACCTCAAAACGATGAGCAGCAATACTGTGGCGTATTTCTGATATGTACCGCTCTTGGTGGAATCAAATGTGCCAAGTCACTTGGAACACTTCCCGTGAAAATATCTATATAAGAGAGACAAATCTCCAACCTTTCTTCGACGTTCCAGACTATCAAGGTTGCAAGTGATGTCCGTGTCTTCAATCAGGCGGATGGCTCTTCTCTGTATGGAATTCGGCAGCTTCAGGGTATGCTTAGGGGCGGAACTCCATACATGGAAACTATACTCCAAAGAACGTCTGATCTGAGCTTTATGAAGCATCAAAAGTGGCTGAGGTTTGTACAGTTCTCTGGTTCTGAACAGTGTTCCAAGATTTTGAGAAGCAGCCTTTGCAGTTCCAGCGACATGATTGTGCGTAGACATATTGGTGTCCGTTTTAACCCTCAACAAACTCATCGAAGCAGAAAGCAGAATTGTCTGTCCTGTTCGGAGACATTTATCTTTTTGGAGATAACCTTCACATTTTATTTCACATTCTTCGACATTTTTCAGTTTAATAACCAACATTTCCCCTATAAAAAACTTTATTAATTTGTAGAGCTGCTTTCTGGTGATTAATCTCTTCATTTTCCGCCTTTGAGGTTAACGTCATAGTTGGCAACATTGATGACTAACAAGTGTTCAAATTCATATCAAGTGTTTTGTCTTCTTTGTTGAGATTATTAATTGTTTTGAAGCTATATTGAGTGAAAAATGAATTTAGGGAATAAATCAACATTGGCTGATATGCCGCAAAATAAACACGTGTTTCAATCACACTTGTCGAAGTGTTCAAAATGAAGGTTTGGTGTTGGGATTAAACTCCTGTAATATTCAACACTATTCATAATAATAATCAATCAATTTTCACAAACATTTTTATTTCTAGACTCGTTTCGCTAACACCGTAGCTTCCTTGGTAGAAATGAATTTGTGTATGCATTGCAGAATGAGTTTGGTAGTTTAAGAAAATTAATACTTTGAAATCAAATTTCGAAACATTCATCTCTCCCAACTACCTACACAGTAGTAGTAAATGCCTGCCGGGAAACAAATACTCCCTCGGCTAGTACCACGCTGGATATTGAACTATTGATAGTTCACTAGCCGAAAGTAATTTTTAAAAATTGTGGAAAATTCAAAAGTATACGTCATGATTTTTTTTATAATTATTACATTAGAAAATTCACAACCTAAAAATGTTCCACTCTTCGGCGCATGAAAGCATTTGAATGAAAAATTCGTGAATCAAGTACTTAGGGGTTATAATGGATGAAACTTAAAATGGAGTAACCATATTGACTATCTAACAAATAAAGTGAGGAAGCTTATATATAAATTTCATCAACTACGAGATATCCTCTCTAAAAATCTCCTTTTATTAATTTACAAATCACTGGCCGAATCACTCTTTCGTTATGGTATTCTAGTATGGGGAGGAATGTACAAAAATGCTCTACAAAAACTAAATGTCATTCAAAATTATATATTAAAAATAATATATAGGAAAACAAAACGTTATCAGACAACACTACTTTATAATGAAGACGTTGGTGACATAAGATCTCTATATTTTCATAGCCTATGTATATATGCCTACAAATACAAGCAATATCAGAACCATCCTTCACATAACTATACAACCAGAAGTACTACAAACCATCACTTAAGAATTCCCAACTGCAACAAAAATATTGTTCATAGATGTTTAATATATACTTTACCTAAAGCATTCAACCTTCTTCCATCCAGTATAAAAGAAAAAAAAATTCAAGAAATTCAGTGTTCTATCAAAAAAATATATTTTTCATAATTATTACACCTTTCTAAAAATACTGAATAAATAAATTAATGCAACATTTACACTTCTTTGCTGACATACGCTTATGAAGTTTTCATTATGTTTTAATATTATTCCTAAGCCATTTTGTTACAAGACTTATTTGAAATCCGCATATATAATAGAGTTGCACAATGCAAGTGTTCAATCACTTAGGTGCCAAACTCAGTAATGTAATCAGAAATATTTAAAAATTGTACTCTGGCTGAGGAACTTTGGTCGATGGCCCTTTGGTATTCACCAATAAGTGACATTTATTTTTATTATTATTATTTTTCCATTTCATTTGAGATGTATTTCTAACAACTATTATTATTATTTCAGTTGAAACAGCTGATCGACGGTCACCGTCAGCAAACGGAAACCCTGGCGCAGCTCTGCGGAAACCACCACCAGCATCCCAACCGACATCAAGAGGAGGTCGTCGAAGAAGACGACCGCCTCTCGAAATGGCTCGAGGGGCTTGATATCCACGAATCAGCCACGAAGATATTCCTCGCCGAGGGGTACACGCTTGAAGAAGTGCTCTACTACATCGATAGGGACGACTTGCGGAGGGTCGGCCTGAAGGGGGGCACACAGTTTCGAATATGGCGCGCCATACAACAGCACAGGCTGGGTGGAAACAACGACGCAACCGTTTGTAATGGTGTTACGATGGACGAGAGCGAAACGGTTTGAGATTTGGAGGGTAGTAGGGAAACGATGAGATTAGTTCCTAAATGTGGGAGGGTGATATAGCGAGTGGGAGGACAGGAGTTGCGGTTGGATGATTTGGTTTATATTCGCTGAGATTCTGTTGTGAATTTATGGATTGTGGCAGTAATGAGTTTGAGTCAAACGTTTAAAGTTATGAATGAGGGGTAATAGATCTGTTATGTATTGTAGAGGAAATCAGCTTCCGAGTTATTTTTACTCTCTACAAAAATTTAATTAAATTATTTTGGATTGGAAAATGAAAGTTTTCAAAGGTCATTCACAAACAATCCTCCAAGTAAAATAATAGATCAAAATGAAACTGTATTCCCACATTCTGAATGACGAAGACTAGCCAGCCGTATGTTTGATATAAATCACTGAAGATACACCATAAAAACACATTTTTGTCTATTTTCCACGATAGTTCTATATTTGTTGACTAGTTTCGGTCATTACACCATTTTCAAAACAAACTAGTCAACGAATATAGAACTATCGTGGAAAATAGACAAAAGTGTGTTTTTATAGTGTATCCTCAGTGAACATAAATTTTCACCAAATAAACAAGTCGTCAATCAGAAAAGTGATAAATCATTCATAGATTTTCAGAATGTTGCGAATACTCAAAGTTTATCTTCCAGTTGAAATATTTATTATATTTTGAAAGTAAAATAATATCTTGATATCCGGGATCCAATAGAGAGATTCACCCTGAACGATTCGCCCATTACTTTGATGGGCATCTTCAGCAGTGGTTGGCAACAATTTTTGGCGACCTCCTGATTAGTAGACTCGTTAATAAATCTACCACTGCCGTGAAAGTTCAAAACTATAGTTCAATATCTTAATAATTTTTTGGGCTGGGAATCACTGAATCGAATGCAACTTTTGTGTTTGAAGTAACTGTGAAGTTTGTGTTCAGAACCCCTGAACGCAACTCTTGTGTTCGGGATCATCGAACGCAACTTTTGTAAGCCATTGAATTCGACTTCTGTGCCCGTTGTCTCTGAATGCAATTTACGTTCGGAGCTACTGAATGCAACTTTTGCGTTCAGAGATCATTGATGTAGTTTTTGTGTTTAGATTCTCTGAACGCAACTTTTTTTATCGGGGTCTTTGAATGCAACTCAAAACACAAAGGTTTCAAATTTGACAAAGTTTCAAGTTCAATTTCTGATTCAAAACTTGAAATTCTATGAAATACCTACTTTAAACTCTGATTTTTTTTAAAGTCTTATTTCAAACACAAAATTGTAGTGAACTTCTTGTTTTAATACAAAATTTCAGTAGATTTTCAATTTGAACACTGAATTTTAACAAATTCTGATTTTGGAATGAAAATTTTGTAAATCCTCAATTTTGAACTTGGAACTGTGATATATTCCTAATTTCACATTTTTACTGCTGACAGACTTTTATGAAATGTTTATGAATATGTAAATCTAAATTTGGTTCATTCATCTGCATCACAGGAAGAATAAAGCGAAAGTACATTTCAACGCTAAAATAAAAATAAATATAACATGATTCAGTGAATGGAAGTTCGGCAAAATTATCTATCAAAAAATGCCCCACAAAAACAACGTAAACAACACCATGATGAAAAAAACACAGTCATTTTGTTGCTTATTGAAATTATTAATGGACAAAATCGATCTCGGTTTTGTTTTTCATGAAATTTTTGAAATAAAATGTATGCCTAACTTTTTCTCATTTATATGATATAAGGGCATTTGATCATTGTAGCTATTGTATTTATTTTTTTTTCCATTTTTGTCTCGTTCTACTTCTTTGTTTCCGTTGAAAGATCAAGTATCTCTCCTAATTGATATTCCTGCCGCAACTCATCTGAAGTTTTCGGATGCTGATATAGAAAAAGAAGGCAGTAGTCAAATGATTATTTCAAAGAACCGGCTGAAAAATTACTTTTTCAATTCTGGTATGAAATGAAATATTTTGAGTATCTCTCTAAGAAAGTTATGAAGTAACCAGTGACTACATATATTTTTTTGTTACGTTACATCTAACTTTGAAAAAAAAATCTGAAAATTTATTGTGAGATTTATTTCTTCTTAAACTATTGATAAATGAACTGGGTGTGTGAATCCAGACAAATTTATCTCGTTTCATCATTTATTTAACTTGTGAATAGATTCTAACAAGTTCTTGAACTCCCAGGATTCATATTTGAAACATATTACTTAAAAATCAATATTTTCAAAACTCAAAAAATATTATCATCTGATATCATGATTATCATCTGATTCTATTAGTGTATACTGTAGACGACATATTTATTCTTTTTTGTTTACCATCTAAATTCTAAATATTAGTTTTTCCCACCATAATGTTTTGAATGGGGGAACAATATTAAAAGAAATCAAAAATCAAGAAGATATTCTGAAAGGTTTTCAAATGAATCGAATTGTTCTTGCAGCTCAAACGGCAGTTACAACTTTTTGCTAATAAACGAAATTAAAATAATAATAATTTAAGGAATTTCATAGGCCAAAAGTCTTCATGATTCCAACTTGCAAAAATTAAATAAAAAATATAACTTTTACAAATCAAAAACAGACTAAATGAGGTTGTCTTTCCGTCTCCAAATTTTAAAGAAAGCCAGGCTCTTAAACACTGTTGACAAAAGAAATGATTTGATCCTTGATATCAAAGCTAGATTTATTCAAGATGTTGACGACATCGACCGCATTTCCAAGGTCCCTCCATTAATGTCGCCTCCTATTGTGGAACAAAAAACTTCAGTGAAATGTATAGTTCCTTTCCTGCAAAACTCTCAGACCGTCGTTTGACTGTGATTAATTTTTCGTATGTTTTATCGAAAATTTTTATTTTGAAACTTCGTGCAATGACTATTAGTTTAAAGATTAATTTGATTAGATATTGTTTTGTTCGTTTTATTAGAGTCTCCCTATTTTTGTGAGGCGCGCACCAAAAGAACTGACCGGGAGAGAGGATTATTTTTTTTAATAGATCGTTTTATTTTGCGAATGATTGATTTTAGAAGTATGTTTTAAGTTTTTAATCTAGTAATTTGTATTTTGACATCACTTTCATTGATTACTTTCTTTTTATTAAATTTTTTTGGTTACGTTTCTCCTAATAAAGAAGGCATTGACCATAACATTTCTTTTAATTAATCATCAATTTTCAATCTGTTTTGTTTCTAATTGAGTTTTATAGTTGTTATAACAAATGTATTTTATTTATGCATTATATTTTTGACTAATAAATAATGTTGGCATTCATTCAAAGTTGTTTTATTGTATCAGGAGATGCAGAAATGAATTGATTATTATTTTTTTCTGAAAGCAAATACTTGAGAATAGGTAGCAGCTCTGTTATCACGGTATCTGTAGTTTTTAACTAAACCGGATTACAAAGTTTTCTCCAGAGCCACTAAATACATATTTTCTACCTCAACTCCTGGATACTGTTTGGGGAAAGTCGCGTCAAGAAGAGTGTTGCAGTTCTGCTGTTTGGAAGCGGTGCTTGTTCTGAATCTCTGTATGCACCTTTCGTGTCCAGAACCACTGAATGAAGTTGATTATGTGAGAAATTCATTCTCTCACCCGAAATTTCAGCTCGTGAGAAATCATGTTTTCATTTGTTACTACCAAAAACTTACAACTCGTGCACATAGAGTAAGTTTATATGAGTTAATATTCATTGCCACTGAAAATTAATGGCGAAGGACTTGATTTGCACGTTAAGATTGGTTGCATGAATCCAGAATCATTGTCATGAGTAATTAAAAAAAAAAGATTCCTACTGAATTTAAGGAACTCCGTGTGATATCTGAGATACTGAAAGTTTATGATGTATGAAATGGAAATGATTCATTTTCACATTTTATTCAATTCCATTTTCAAAGAACTCTGCATAGTGAGCGAAATAATTGAATTTGTTAGGAATTGATGATTCGTTTCCACACTCTTGTACGCTTCGGCACGCATTTTATTTCTGTGCATTCTCCTAAGTAGCTTTTAGAAAAGATTCCTACCAAATGTTATCAACTAACTCTGTGTAATAACTGGGATACATGAAGCTGAATGTTTAGGAATATGAAATACTCGTACCTTCTCTCTAGTACACTTCCTGTTTCTGTTAAAATATGTTTCTTCGCTAACTAACTGTGCTCCCACTCCTCCCAAAAACAACAATGCTCAAAAGCCAAAATTTGGCGAGCTAAGGATTAACAGAGTTATCTTTTGACGTCATGTTTGTTTGGAGCCTCCAAATCCAACTTTTGAGTGTGGGTTCATTAAATGCAACTTTTTTTCAAAGCCTCTGAATGCAACTTTTGGGTCCGGAGATATTGTATGCCACTTTTGTATTTGCAGCTATTGAATGCAACTCAAGTGTTTAGAGCCATTGAATGCAATTTAGGGGTATGTGTTGTATATTCTTACTGACTT
>WOGO01000592.1:0-22281 GCA_015342085.1 Leptinotarsa defecta | reverse complement strand
TCAGTAATTTTGAATTATTGATTTGAACTTCGCCTTTGACGTCAGTCCTAGGATCATTAATGTTCCAAATGTAAAAAAATCTATATGTATCCTAGATTGACAGAATAAAGACACATTATTATATTATATTATATACACATATTTGCTCTTGCTATAGTATTTGAAATATGAAATTTCATTACAGATTTCATTATCCAGACGATGTTGTCTGAGTAGCCATCTATAGAATATTGTCTTATCTTATTTTCTAATATTATAAGGCCTAAATTAATTTCTTCTCGAAATTTTTCAAACTGACGTAGTCGATGTAGCACGATGATGTGCAATGATACTTCTTTGTTCTCAATTTTTTGCCAATATGATGCCATGGTACTTAATTCTTCCATTTTGAAAGGAAACGCATATTCAATAATATCATTCGTCTAGAATTGTAATATATTTTTATGTGACATTAAAATGTGATGTGTTTAAAAAAAGTGCATATTTTCAATACATTTTTTTTTATCCAACCTTTTGGATTCATATTCAATCTAGTCACATTATGAATATATGTATAAAAAAAGCAAGCGCCAAACGTGATGGCGAGCTGTTGCGCAGGTATAGACTCTCCCAACTAAATTACTATTGGATTACGATAAGCATCTTGCCGGCTAGTGTCGTACCTATAATTAGTTTTAATTAGGGTAGCAAATGGATCATGACTTCTTTGTAATTCCTTTTCATATTTTATTTAGTGTTATAGGTAGTGTATAGGTACAGTTCATTAAAATGTTATATAATGATACACTCTTGGTGACCAGTTTTGTGTTAGGCGATGGCATTTTTTCAGAGACAACACAAATTATTCACACAATGCCAAACGTCAACAGCATTGGAGGACAAGTAATAATATACGCCTCTGTACAGAGCATTTGTAGATATTGCAAGAGCTGTAGTGGAGGTTACATTGAAAATGAGTGTGCGAGGGCTCGCCATCACATTTGGCGCTTGCTGTAGTTTCATTAAAATTAATATTTGAATTTAAAAAATAATCACTTGTTCAGCATCGTAGAAGATGGGAACTTCAAAGAAGGAAACTTATTTATTTTTCACTTTAGACTGAAATTTCCAATTTTTTTAATTCAGAAGGAATTTTTTCTTACCACTACTCTTTGATGTATCTGGTGCATCCTTTTTTTGGCAATGTTTTTTCAGTTTACCATTGGTTTTCGATGTTTTTTGCAAGTGAGGATAATTTCCACTTCTCAGTGTATATTTGGCTACATCTCTTGGCCCCGAAGTAGCTAAAGCTTTAGAATAAGAAGAAGCTTCTCGCCATATTTCAATGTCAGTATTTTCGTGTTCAGGTAGGACAGTTTTCAAATCCTGGGTCATCAATACATCACATCGCATGATGTCACAGTAGTCTGCAAGGCACACAGCGTCTTCAGCCTAAAATGAAGATCACAAAAATAGAACCTTACATTAGCCTTGTAAAATAAATTCAACCTTATTGAAGTTGAACTTCGATTCCAATAAATAAATATAATGAAACAGTGAAATGATATGTAATCACCTTTACAAAAATCTGTGGCAAATGGATTCACTCCAATGCCAACCGTTCTCTTAACTGAATGGCATCATCAGGAAATGTGATGTAACTATGTTACATATATTTATTGAAGTAGTAAATTTCTAACATACAGTTGTAACCTTATATATTTATCAGAATTCATATCAATTTGAAAGATACAAATACAGTGAAAATAATCAAGTCCTGCCAAAAAGTGTAGAAAAAGGAGAAAATCAAAAACATCACCAAAATGTTGGTGGGATGTTGACCGGAGATGTATTCTAGTCAATTTCTGACCTTCTTGAGTACTGGATACGAGCGTTGTGTTCACCTGTATACCTTCTGTTGAAATTGTTAGTATTCTTATAGATCTATGAACATCCCAACAGTAGGTATACTGGTCAACAGAACATGGTTTCCAGTACTCAAAAAGGTCAGAAATGGTAAAGAATACAACACTGATTGACATCCCACCAGCAGCATATCAACCAGAAATGAGCATTCACATGCACACCCCTCCACCACCGCCATCCCCACTATCACCCCCACCTCCCTCTTAAGTTATATATACATAAACGCAGAGCTCCTCAGTCAGTCAGTCGTCAGTCTGCCGCAGTAGCAGACAAAACACGTTGTAGTTCAAGTTCCTGTCGACAATGGCTGTGAAAGCCTATGTTCTTACATCTATCCCAAAGAATCCAGTTGTTGATATTTTCAATTATTACCATATTTATATATCCCTTGTGTCGATTGTCGAAATGCATATCCAAATATTTCTCTTCAAAAAATGATTTTCCACAAAGTCCACAAGTCCATTGAGAAGGTCTATGCTGCTTTTTAGCAGCTTGTTGGGGCCCAAAAATGTCCCTCAGCGGATGAAAAGGGCATTCTAATGGTAAGCTAAGTTTGAATTTGTCTAGTACAGGTAACCATTTAGTTTGAACTATTTTTCTTACTATCCGGGCATTATCTCTGGGGCAGGATATCTTGAAAACTGTCGGTCCTGGCCATGGTATCAGAGATAACACAAACAGAAGGATTACCTGAAAGTACATACGTATTTAAATAGAAAAAATACAAATAATACAATTTGAATGATTTTTTTTTTTGAATGATGCAACTAACTTTACTTCATTTTCAGTATTTTAATATTAATATAAGTCAGAAAAAGGATTTGAAGCTTTATAACTCCTATTTAATTATATCAATTGTAGGCTTTACTCAAACTTTGAGTAGAGCCTAGATGATTATAGTATAACCAGCTGTCGAAAGCGCTCACATATAAATAAATAGAAGTTATAAAGCTTCAAATCCTTTTTGTAATATAAGTCACAAAAAGGATTTGAGGCTTTATAACTCCTATTTAATCAAGAAAGATTAATGCAGTCAAGCTGCTGGAAAATGATTCCATGAAAATCAAGAGATAAATAAGTACTATTCTGATCACTCCCATATATTGATTTCAATTTAAGAGACACCGGTAGACAGCTGTTTCAGCTTATTGGGCATCATCAGTACCGGGCAGGCGGTCCACGATTGAAGGCAAAATGTGATCGAATAACCAAGAAAGTACTTAATAAAAAGAACTGCGTAAACGCATCAAGTGAGATATAAGTGGAACCACCTATTTTTTGTAAATTTTGGGCACGAAGCGTGTGGCAGCCAAGTTCGTTCCAAAATTGCTGATATTTGACTCAAAAAAACGTCGCATGAGCATCGCTCAAGAATTGTTGAATGAAGTTACCGGCGATTCAAATTTTCTTAAAAGCGTCATAACTGGTGACGAATCATGGGTATATGGTTATGACATCAAATACAAAGTCCAATCGTCCTAATGGAAGAACTCAGGAGAGTCAAGACCAAAAAAAAACACGCCAAGTTCGATCAAATAATATGGCAATGTTTTGCTTACTGTTCCTTTCGATTACCCCGGCGTAGTGTATCAGGAGCTCTTGCCACATGGTCGTATGGTCAATAAGGAGTATTTAAAAGTTATGCGCCTCTTGCGAGAAACAATACGAAAAAAAAAACAACTTCTTTATCGTGCCTCAGCCACCGTATTCACCAGATTTGATTGATTCTGTATACCAAAATAGTTTTGTGAGTAGATCGAAAATTTCATACCAATTAGTGTTTTACTAGCTTTCTCAAAATTGTTTAATGAATTGCCTGAATCATTGTGAAATACTTAATCACATATAGCATGGATATATCAGTAGAGACAGTGAATAGTAAACAAAAACATATTTAAATTCACTTGACTGAACTATATAGGTATAATAGGCCTTATTATCAACGAGTAGCAACAGTGTTTCTGAATATATTGTTCATCTTGATCAAACAGTTCAATTTCATTGAATATGATCAATTCCCTATCTAAGGAGTTTAATATTGCTTTCTGGACTAAGAGTATTATCGAAATGGGAGTAACAAAAGATGAATAATACTTCTTCAGAATAAAACTTGATCTTGTTGATTGGAAATAGCCGAAAGAAGTAAAGACCTGAGGTAAGCTTCTTACTCAAGTTCATTGTATAATCCTTAATCTTGTATATGACTACGTTACCAAGTATGTTGGCTTTAATGACATTCTTTGATTTTTTGTTAATGTATTTTTGGAAATGGCCTCATGAAGAACAAGATTACTATAATGAGGAAGTATTAGCAGGGAGTGTAATCGTGGCTCTTGTATTTTAAGAACTATGTCATTTATGTATAAGAAAAATAAAGTAAGCCCTAGAATCGAGCATTGAGGTACACTACTTGATGGCCGATTCTGAAAAGCACTCAGACGTTTCAACATTATCTGTTTGCTACCAGATAAATACGATTGAAACGGTGTATTGGATAAAGTGAAATTATATACAAAACTGACACCTTCAATTTTGGTTTTCCATAACTATTTTTTAGTAAAACACTTTCCAAAATAAAGGTAATAATATTAATCATCGAGCTAATGCAGTGGTTGTATAAATTATGATTTTCGTTCTCAGATTGTGAAAACAATAAAATAATGAATTTATATGAGTAGAGGCTGTTAAAAGTAAAGCGTGCAATTACTACTGAATTTAAATTTTCAATAATACCTGAATATTGAAATGATTCGGCTTCATTCATATTCCTCACTATAACATTACACTAAAAAATATTTCTTTACAATTGCGTTTCACCCTTCACCTTTAGGTGGTTTAAGGGCTCAGGGCGCAAGTCGTCGCGACGTCATTCTATTGTCAAAACGACGAGTGATTATAAAATACACAGGTAAAAAAATCCTCTTAGGACTCATGAAAATTGCATTCAGTTTTGAAGTGAAATATTTCACAAAAGTGGAATATCTATATTTCAAAAAAATGTTTTATTCAAAAAATCAATATGTCCACTTTGGACGACTCTCCTTTGTGCAACCAACATACCAATATCATGTTAATGAGTGCATAAAGTGCATAATAATGCATAATAAGAAATATAAATACGGTCATACACAAGGGTCGTATAATTTCAATGATTTCTCAGGTAACTTTGGATGTTTAAACATGTTTTTTGTTTATAACTTATTAAAATTATTATTCGGCGCTAAAATTTAAATATTTCAGAAGCAGCAACATAATAAAGTTGAAAATGTATTCACTTGTTTGTAGAACTTTTAAAAATCAATATAGAGGACCGTTCGGTCACAGCATACCTTATGTTGTGGTTCGGTTATTTCACTCACTAACTACACTGGCTGTATTCAAGCAAGCTGCCACTCGGAACTATCAGTGAGAGCTTCCGTAAAGTGAACCTGTTATAGGTTCTCATTTGATTTCATATATTTCAGTATTTGGTATTATGAAAGGCAATAAAAAAAATTCTACTGATAAAGGCACTAGTCTGTTCAACAATAAAGGCAATGTCTCAAATTGAATGGAAACACGTTAACGTGTCGAATGGATCAATAGATGGATCAATTCTTGAACTCTTCGCTGAATGAAGGAATCGGTTCTGAGATCAGACGTGAGAAACTGATGAATAGGTAAAATGAAATATTTTTGCAAACGTGGTGCATATGAAATCATATTCATTTGTGAAAGACAGTTGATAAAACTCTGAATTTGTTTCACCGTTTGACTTAATTTTGATATATCTAATAGATGTCGCATCTAGATGATGATATTCACAAAATTCATGAAATAACTCATGCAATTAAGTTAGTTGTTCGTATTTGTATACGGTCAATAAGAGATGCCAATGATTCAGGCCTCAAAGCAAAATTGATTTTTCACTGACCTGAGTAACGCTACAGCGAACGATTCCATAGAAACTGATATGATTGAAACATTCTCATATCCACGATTTGATTGTTTCTCGCAGAACGTGTGGATTGACGCTGACATTTGAATCTCTGAGATTGATATGTATGAATTATCTGCGAATGATCGTAACATGAACTCAAGTATACAGAATTCATGGAATCATTGGCTCAACCACCGACAAAGGTTATGTCGATGGGCTCAACCGATTCGCAGAACTACATATTCAAGTGTAGGGCACCTGTCATTTGATTTTGTGCTATTGATATGTATAAACTGCCTGTGAATTATATAACTACGTATAGACATATAGAACTATAGAACTACGTATACACAAAACTGTGAATGATTCAATAATAGGACCCCAGCTTGAACCCATTCGTTCCATGTATCTGTTTCTCGTTCTGCGTGTAACAAATCATAGACGTGCGAATGTTTCAAGATTACCTCAAGACCAAATAATAAGGACGTTAATGGTTTCTCTTTTAGAAAACATTCCCACTTTCCTGAAAAAACTAGCTAAATTTATCATCCCAGCTAATAATTGTTCATTTTTCGGCTACCTAGGTTTTTCATAATGTCAAATGATGTTCCAATTTTTACAATTTTTCATTTGATGTAAATTTTATTTTAGATAGCAATGTCCTAAAAAGAGTCGTTTTTTTCACAGAACAGCAATACTGCTGTATAATTCTGTTCTGGATGTTCTATGAGAACATGTGAGTTAACATTTTTTTTTTCATTTTTCCCGTATTTTAATGCGCAGAAGAGAAAACAAGTCATACGTCAAAATCCTTCAGTCTTTCGTCTTTCACTAGTTTCTAGTTTCACAACTACTCTCTTCGGTTTAAAAATGGTGGACGTAGAAGAGGAAGTTATTATGGATTCTGATGAAAATGAGGACATCATTCCAAAAAGTACAGAAGAGTGAGTACTTGTAATTTGTTTTTATTGAAGTACTAATAATCACAAATCGATTATGTGTCATTTTACGGGTCCTTTGTTTTGATATTTCATGAACTAAAAAGTGGATTACAAGTCTATCAATAGCTAAATCTTAAATAATGCAAGCAAATGTCAAGGACGTTACTGGTTTTTCTTTGTGAGAGCATTCTCACATTTCCTGAAAAAAAACGGGCTAAATTCATCATCCGAGCTAATAATAATCCAAATTTTCACTAGGTACCTAGGTTTCCCATGATCCAAGTTTTCAAATTTTTTTATTTGATGTAAATTTCCTAAAAAGCTTCGGGTTTTTTTTAAAGTAAACTTAAAAAAACTTTGTTTTGAAAACTTATGTAAAAAAATTTGGAAATATTGTTGTTCAGAAACTGCTGACTATTATTTTTCCTCTTGTTGATAAGATTGTTGACAACATGTTGAACCACATCCTTTTATCATGATGTATATTATATTTCACATCAAGTATATTATATCTTTCAATGTTATTAACTTATGTCATTGATATTTTATCAACATCTTGTTTTAATGAGGAATTTACAATATAGTTTTCACCCATGATGATAATTATAGAATTTTCACAATAATTTTTTTTAATATGCGTTTTGCCACACGGTAACTTCATCAGTTACTGGTACATCAAACTACAATTTCATATATCAGTAGGTAAGGTCAAAACATATTGGATAAATGATTGAACCTGGTAAAACAGGTAGATTTTGAAAGAAACAAATCTATTTATCAGATTTAAGCATTTATCTAATACTTTTTGTCATTACTTACTGTTATATAAAATACATTGTAGAATAGTTGGATGTACCATTAACTGATGAAGCTACCATATAGCGAAAGGATTCTTTAAATAAAATTTATTGTGAAAATTCTATTATTATTGGGATGGATAGTGTTGATAATGTTCACCAAGTAACTGGTCAGAATTGCTCCATAACTTATCATAATACCCAAAAACATTAAGTAGCTTTTAGAATTGGCTCTTAAAAGAGTTCTTGAAGTATATCCTTGTTTTGTGACCATTTCAAGTGGAAAGCTGTTTTGTTGAAGGAAAGAAACAGATTTGAATCATTTTATTTATTTTCATTAAATTTTCCCTTGATATATTCTGGTTTCGAATGTATTTCCTGTTCTGAAGACTACAAATATGAAAGCCAAATATAGTTATGTAATATAATGTATTTAGATTCTTGATAAAATCTTCATAGATCAACCTAATATGCAGGTCAAATTATAAATAAGTACCTCTAAAATGATCAAGTAGTGAATGTTGTCAAGATTTCAAGTGACTCTTCAAAGGTTATATTTAAAACAGGTTTTGAACACTATTCATACTACTACAATAGCCAGTCAGTTTTTGCTCCATTTACAAACAACCGTGAGACTTATAACATCCTATGTATTGATTGATATCTATACCAACTTTTTTTTCATTCATTCATTCAGAATGGCAGAACTGAAAAAAGAAAACGGCAACCAGCTCTACAAAATCAAACAATATCGATCAGCACTTCCTCTCTATACTGAAGCCATCAATTTGTGTCCAGACACAGCAGCTTACTATGGCAACCGCTCAGCTTGCTACATCATGTTGAACAGGTATGAGGACGCCATGGAAGATGCCAGAAAGAGCATACAGCTAGACCCCCGGTTCGTCAGAGGTTACATCAGAATGGCTAAATGCAGCATAGCATTGGGAGATCTCATGACTGCAGAGTATGCAATAAAGAAAACTCAAGAACTTCAGCCCGATGGTTCAGGTATGTTTGCTGGTAAACGTTTATAAGAATGATTGTCAAAATATTTAGGTGGATTTCAAGTGTCCAAGATTTCATTAGTTATTTTTTTGGAAATAGTTTATATTTTGTCGGTAGGAATAAAGACGATCATGTTTTTTAAAACAATATTGGATTCAAAATAAATTTCACGTCATATTTAAACTTGTTCCAACAGAACTTTTTTAATATTTTGTATAACCCCCAATTTTTTTTGAAAATTGTGGTAAAGCTCATCAAATATTCATGTATTACTATGAAGAACAATTGGTATTTTCCGTTCTTTTTATTGAATATCAATGATTTTTATTCAAGTGATTACTGCATTTTGTTGAATTTTGTTTGTTTCATGGAAACTTGGTACCCTCTTGAGAAACAGAAATGTTTATGGTATAAGAATACAACTTGATTCAGATATATGTAAATGACTATTTCATGGGCAGAACACTTTTCAAATTGTTTCAGAGTATGTATTGTAAAATTAATATTAAAAAAGTTTTTAAAAATAAGTTTTTCACAAGCTCTGAAATAAATGAAATGAACTTTAAATTAAATCAAATTTATCAATTCATTACGTTACACAATTTATATGAATTAAAATCTGGTAAAATTTATCTATTTTATAAAAATATATAATTTTCCCTAGAATCATTTGTGTCAAGATCAAACTACATATTGTATTCTTGATTATGTATGCAGGTGAATCTTTCCATAAGCTTTTATATCATATAAATTTTGTAATGTAGTGAATTGATGAGTCTGATTTATTTCGTTTTTTTACTTTTTAGAGCATACAAATGAAAACTTATTTTCAAAAATGTTTCAATTCATTTACTTTAAATTAATTGTTTTATATAAAGTTGGACATGTTCTTCTGTTTGTTCATTTCATTTAATGAGTCATTGTTGATAGGTCTATTCTACACCATTTGTTGAAGTACCGCGAAACCATACCAACCGTTGTCTAACTATTATAACTCTTTAAATTTGTTTTCTGCCATTTTTTTCCCATTGAATCCCTTCATTTGATATTCATATCATGGAGATGCATAAAAACAGTCCACCATAATAGGTTTATGATAGTGATCTAATTTAATTTTTTTATTTTCCAAAACCCTTTCATTTGATACAGAACAAATAACTATACTATATTTTTAAAATAGTAGGTACTAAATTCTTAGAAATGACTGACGTTTTTGCCTTAATCTGTTTCTTGCAGTGGCGTACAGAAAACTAAACATATGAGGAAAAATGATGATAAAATATATAGAATCACAATCTTGGCAATGTTTTCGTTATATTGAAATGATATTTCTGAGAATTTATTGTCTACTATTATGGAATTGTACTATACTCACCATCTTGGGCGGTTTGCCATATTGGATTTAAAGTAATGTCATGTCATTTTTCGTAATTTCACCAAACCCTTTTATTTCATTACCTTGTTATAGGAATGCATTGGGCGGTTCCCCATATTGGTTTTATAAAAACGTTACTTTGATTATTGTGTTTTGCTTATGAAGAGTCCTTTTAGTCGACACCTATTTCATAGGGGTCAGTGTGGAGGTGATAACGTTTGTCATACTCCATATTCCAACCATTTTGACAATTGGTGATATAAGGTAATTTTTTTCAACTGGTACTATTGTAGGAATCACCAGTGAGATAAAGTCTTTGGAAAAACTAAAGCACAATGAAAGTGAGGCCACTAAAGCTTACGAGAAAAATGACTATCGTAAAGTTGTTTACTGTATGGATCGTTGCTTAGACGAGGCCCCTTCTTGTCATCGCTATAAGCTCACCAAAGCAGAATGTCTTGCATTTCTTGGAAGATATCAAGAAGCTCAGGAAATTGCAAACAGTATTTTGCATTTGAACAAAGGCAATGCTGATGCTATTTACGTTCGTGGGATATGTTTATTTTACGAAGACAATTTAGACAGTGCTTTCCAACATTTTCAACAAGTCTTGAGACTTGCACCTGACCACCAGAAAGCAATGAATATATACAAGCGTGCCAAACTATTGAAAAAGAAGAAGGAGGAGGGCAATGAAGCCTACAAGTTATGCCGTTTTCAGGTATTTATAAATTGGAATTTTTTACCTTAAATGTTTTAATTACATTATATATACATATATACTTTTTAAGAGAATTTCTTGTCTATTAACCATGCAAAAAATTAGCTGCAAGTGAGAGAAAAGATTGGAAACTGTGAGAATTTCTTTCTGAATTTAAAATAAAATCATTTTTATGTTATATGTACTATTTGAAATTGTTTGAATTGCTGTCAAAAAAATATAATTACCTCCTTTGGTAATCTCTATTATTTTTTCTTTAGTCTTTATTTTTATTTATCTTTATTGTTTTTACAGTGGCATATTCTTGAAAAACATAGAGAATATGTCTCAAATATTTCAATACAAAATTATATGAATTTTACCTACCAATTGCAGAAAAAAAGTGAAAATTAACTTTGTCAAATATCGATTTATGATAAATCACATGTAATATGAGTATTATTGTTATCTTTATTATTATTGTTGGCATGCATGTATGAATTAACGTAACTTCAGCTCTGCTTTATTTTCTGAAAAAATTTAATGACCCTTGATAAAACATGGCTTGACAATTTCTCACAGATTGTAGTCTATTTTCATCATCCATAGTCAGAACCTAAAATTTTAAAAATAATTCCAGAAATAATATACAGAAAAGTAAGAAAAGTTTTTTTTTTATTTTTCCAACTTCCAACACATATTTTTATGATATTTTTCTTAGAAAATTCATTTTTTCAACTCAGAATTATAGTTTTCCAAGCTGTAACATTTTTGTTCTCTTATTAGAAACAAACATAATAATAAAATATGAATTTAATTTTATGAACAATCTCTTAGCCATTTTGGTGAAAATTCAAGTAACATAAAAAATCCCAAATTTGCCAAAATTCCACCAAAATTGTTATGCTCGCAGGAAGCCTGCCAATTATACACTGAAGCCCTTGAAATTGACCCGTTCAATAAGAAAACCAATTCCAAACTATACTTCAATCGTGCAACAGCTTATTCCAGGCTGACAAAAACACGCGAAGCCATAGCAGACTGTACAGCGGCTCTCAATTTGGATGAAACATATCTGAAAGCTCTCTTGAGAAGAGCAAAATGCTACATGGACCTGGGAGAATATGAGGAAGCTGTTCGGGATTACGAGAAGGTCTGTAAAATGGACAAGAGCCGAGAGAATAAAAAATTACTACAGGATGCTAAATTTGCACTGAAAAAATCCAAACGGAAGGATTATTATAAAATTCTTGGGGTTGACAGAACTGCTGGGGATGACGAAATTAAAAAAGCTTACAGAAAGAGGGCGCTTGTCCACCACCCCGATCGCCATGCTAGTGCGAGTGAGAGCGAGAAAAAAGATCAAGAAAAGAAATTCAAAGAGGTCGGCGAGGCTTATGGTATCTTGTCGGATCCTAAGAAGCGGTCAAGGTATGATAATGGGCAAGACATGGACGATTTCGATGGTGGAATGTCTGGTAAGTATTCTTGACCTCATTTGTAATGTTTCAAAACCAAACAAACAAAGGGATACTTGAAGAAAAGGTTTTTTCAGGCCACTTCTGAACTTATTTAGTTATTTAAAATTTTAATGTTTAAATGGTTGCAGGTAACCCTGGTAACCCATTTCCTCACTTTTGTGAAGAACATATGAAAACATTTGATTTAATTTTTTTTTATAGTTAGAATTGATAAACCTAATCTTCATAAAAAAATGTCCTGATAAAAAATACACATCACTTCTCAATGGAACTGTTAAGGTCGAAGGCTGTATGAAAATTTCTTTGTTGTCTTAGTATCAATAAATTGTTTTACTCATTAAAGGTGAAAATGATTCACTTTGAATTCATGATTCATTCTCAAGTCATTTCCAAATATTTTACGCTCATGACTGGCATGAAACAGGTTATACGAAAAAAGTGGTCATTGTGTTGGTATAACGACCTCGTGGGATCCAAATATTTATTGTTGTCTCATTAACAGAACGGTAAATTTAAAAGGTAGGCGTTTGCGTAGGTATTCTTGAATGGATTGTTGTTCACCCTGAAATATTGTGCAACTTGCTAATAATGTCGTTTAGTGAATATTTGGTGAAAATGTTCTGTTCTGGCAAATTTTCTGAAATTATAAACTTTATTGATTTGACCGATATTTGATGGATATCCATAATTACTAGGAATTGAATAAAATAACACTTGTTTTTAAATATCTACAATATGTTACTACTTGAATTGAAAGGGTTATATTTTTAGAAGAAAGTTGGGAAAGAAAGTTTTTGGCTTTCCACTACTCCATCTCGACACAAAAAAGGTGAGGAAATCTTCCAAAGAAAGGAAGGAAGTAATCAAATTGAAAATTAGTAACTCTATACATGAATGTGTAGATCATGCAAAGAAGTAACTTTCAGACACAAACTGAAAGAAAGTCCTCCTGAAACAGCTACTTTCATATAAACATTGAATTACACGAAAGAAAAAATTCTTTAGAAACAAATACTTCTATATGAACACTGAATTATACAGAAGATACTTTTCTCTACTCAGTTTGTATTTCAAACATTCGTTGAGGAATAAAAATCAAATATCATTCACATGAGTTCTACTTTAAATGAATGGTAATAAATTGCACTTACATGGAACACTGTCACCCTCACTGGTATACATCGATGTTTCGCCTTAAGACATTTGCCCCAAGGCTCTTCAGTACCAAATTGGATAACATTATAGAAAATACATACAGTTCATTCATAAATTACGATTTTTAATGTCACGGAATAAGCTTGATCTGCTTATGACATCGTAATGTCATTCATTCACCTATTTGATTCAATCCCAGCCAAGAGGAATCTTATTTGTAAATACTGTTGATGGGAACTTGAAAAAAATTGTTTCATTAGAGACCCGGTGACCAGTTCAAGAATAAAAGTTATTTCTGGCATATATACGTTTTCACTCCCTTGAAATAAAAAGTCGTTCAAAATAAAATATGAATTATTCAATTTCCTTAGGAAAATTACTTTGTTTATATGATTCAGCCAGGAATTTATCCAACTTGTCAGTAATATTTCTCAATATGGATTTTATCTAAATGTTTAATAAAAAATATATAATTACCACTAAAGAATATATTAGTATTCCAGTAATAGAAACCAGCTATCCAGGCCTCAAATTCATGGCAGTGGTAGCTTTCTTTCAATAATATCGTTTCATTGCTTAATTGCACTAAGTGAACATTTCCCTTTGAATCACTGCAAATTATTTCTGGTTCACTTGATTTGTCTATTGCTGAAGACCAGTCTAAAGATAAAATCAATGTCTCTGAAGTATCATCATCAATTTCATAGGATGACAAAAGTTCCAGAACAAGAGGTTCTGTATTCAAAGAGTAGACTTCTACTTTTTTGTCGGCATTAACAACGCCTAAAAGCGACTTGTTATTCACTTTGTGCATACACCATTTTTGATCCAGTACGCCAGACGTATCGATTGTGTCGTGCAATTTTAACCCATTTTGTGGACAAATTGAAAATAATTGTATTTTTCCAACTCGTTTCTTACCACTGCTACCTGAAAAAAATTTAATGTTTATAGTGTGCAAAGGATATCTGTATCATGGACGTAAAAAAATTAATGGAATCAACAAATTAATATCTACGACATAAATTGTGTTAAAGTTGCTAGATTTGAGGCCGCGCAAGTTACGGGAAAAGAGGAGACCTGCGATAGACTGTGACTTCCCCTCCACCGACAGTGGCGCACACCATTTAATTAATGGGGTGATGATAAAAACAAAAATATGTGTTGGTTGTAATTTCAAGTTACTGAACGGCGTTATCATTGGCGATATAATTTAGGCCAGTGTTGCTGGATATTGTAGAATTATCAAATATGCTCAACCTTAGATTGTTCCCGAACCCCGACTTCACTCATAGAGATAGATAGATAGATAGATAATATATTTGTCTCTTTAGGTTGTTCTTACAACATGAGATATGTCAAAAAAAAATGAAAAACAAACAACAAGTACAAACACATTAACAATAGTCAATTTCACACATAAGTTAAAACATATTGGACGGATACATATTAAAAACAGTACATATAATGCATACTACATATGTGAACATGAATCAGCCACACTTTTGAATAAAATCGTCTAAAGTATAAAATGCTCCTTGGATTAAGAACTTTTTCAGTGTATGTTTAAAAGTTTTTATTTTTGTTTCCGATTTCATGCTTTCAGGCAATAAGTTGAATAAATATGCCCCTGCATACAGAGGTGATTTTTTGTGATGTGATCTGAGTATGGGATGTAAGTGAAAGTCATTTTTCTTTCTCGTATCGTATCTGTGGTACTCACTGTTTTTGTTTAGTTTTCCTTTATTTAAAAAGGTATACGCCAGTAATTTATACAAATAAATAGATGTGAATGTTAAAATATTGTTATCTGTGAAGGTGTTCCTACACGATTCTCTGTAGTCTAAATCATATATCATTCTGATGAACTTTTTTTGTATTCCAAAGACTCTGGATGTTTCTGTGGACCTTCCCCAAACAAATAGAATCTATTTGGTTGTTAAATGAGAACTTGTGGTCTAGTTCCATACCTAAGTATCAAGCTGACTCTGATGTGTTTATTTCAATATCATCAATATTTATTGTAAGATTCACCAAGTACCTAATCATTTTCAAGAGAAATATTAAACTAAATCTACATACAATGTTGTCCTCATTTATACTATACATACCTTTGCTAGGTACATGTGTTTTGATTGTCTTAAACTTGACTTTCACAATGTTACCACATCTACTGGTCACATTTTTGTCGTGAATTCCAGACCTTTCTTAATTCTCGACTTTGTCCTTTGTATTTCCTAAAAGGCTTTGTAGTGTATGACTTGTTTCAAATACCCGTTCATACTCAGTTCAGTGAAAATATTTCCAAACTTCTTTCTGTATTGGTGGTATAGAACCGTTACCAATACCTAATAGTTTAGTATATAGCTTGTTGGAATAATATTTTTGTCATCAGATTTATAAGGGTTTGAAAATAACGTTTTGGTGTTGAGATAGAACTTCAGTAATATTTGTTACTACCCCAAGGGTTCCAAACATTGCATCACAAGTAAAAAACATCTTCACTCAGTGAACGAAATTTTTGGTTTCAATTCCAATTAACGAAGGTTTGGTCTCATATTTACAACAGTAATCTTATAATTGATTCAAACAATAGATAATAAACTGAATTCTAGAAAGTGAATATGAAATTTAATTGATTGTTGATTGTTGACTGTTGTGCTTGATAATTCCAAAGCCTTTGACCGTATGTGGCATAAAGGTTTGCTTGTTTGAGTTGATGGCTTGAAGGTTTGTGTATGGCTCTCCAGCTTCCTTAAAGAACGTTCCTCGAATAATTTTACCATTAACGCTGGTGTTTCCCTGGGATCCATATCACCTCCAACCCTCTTTTTATTGTATATCAATGACCTTTTGAAAAATCTGAAAAATCCAATATATTGTTTTGCTGACCACTCCACACTTGTCTCGTTATGTCATTTGGATTCCAGGACATCGGCTGCAGATACACATGTTCACCGGCAGAAGGAGGTTGCATATCCTAATGAGGATCTAGAGATGATTTCTAATTGGGGTGAAATTGAACAGGATCAATTCCATTCCACAAAAACGCAGGCATCGGTTTTTTCCGAAAAAATAAATGTCTTCGAACCGGACAGAATAATGTCAGAACAGACAATTCCGTTTTCTGCTCCAATAAGTTTGTACGGGGTTGAAATGGACATCAATATGTCTTAACACGTTAATGTCTCTAGAATTGCAAACGCTGCTCCTCAAAAGCTTGGAACGCTATTCCAAACTCGAAGACTATACACTGCTTAACAAATTTTGATGCTTTATCAAGCTCAGAAAGGTTGCGGATTTGTGTCTCTTCTATAGATACTTTCACGGAAGGCATCCAAGTGACTTGACACACCACCAACAGCGGTACACATCAGAAATACATGAGGAATCATGGTGGCTCATCGTTTTGAGGTTAAACTCAGTACACCACAAATTTCACTGTGTAAGAACTATTTAATTTAGAGAACTACGTTTATATGGAATAAACTTTCATGAGAAAGTTTTCCGAATGGAGAAAAGATAAATGAAACTTATATTGTATTAGTTTGAAAATGTACATATAGAACGAAACTGCAGTAACGTTAGTAACAAATAAAAGTTGTAAAAAACATAGAAAGTTTAATTTCTCTTTTCTTCATTATGATTTCCTACCACGTAGTAACGGCTACATCCATCAATTTACTTTCCGAATGGATTTAATCTCCGGCAATTCAAATTCAATCTAAATTGCTACTTTCGAACAGGCACCGCTCTTAGAAAGCCTTAGGAATTTTCCTGAAGTGCTTGTGTTTTGTCAAAAAAAATACCGAAAGAATATATACTTTTAATATGAATACCATTGAATAAATGTTATTTCAATGGCATATGTATAATGATTGATTTATTCAGGAAACGATTTATTGTGAGACTTCCACTACACAGTTTCTTCGGGTCTATTTATTGTATAGCGAAAAATATGTTGCGGTTTCGTTAACTGTGTCTTGAGAATCTTGCGGATTTTAATTAGTTATAGGCCGACTTTATCATATGTATAAACTGAATGTTTTTCTAGATAGAAATATTTATAGAAAACAATAAATGTTTTTTACTCTTCATCGGCTATCGTTTTCATTGAACAATCGAAAATCATTCAAAAACAAGACGATAGCTGCTCTAAAATCAACTCGATTTTAGAAAACTATTTTTGATGAATGGTAACAGATTGAAATTTACGAAAGAGAAAAGAGAACAATAAAACAAGATACGCGCATTTCGGAAAATTCCTACAAAAATGTGATAGGGACAGAATAAATAATGAAAAATTAAAAATCACACTTTCCGTAGTCTTATACCACTTTTATTTGTAACTAATATCACTACAGTTTTCGTTCTATGAAGATATTTTGAAACTGATACAATGAACTCATGGTAGTAGTTTGGAAATGTTCTCACCTATATGACGAAACTGCAGTAAGGTTAATTAAAAATAAATGTGATTGAGAATCACTGAAAGTTTCATTTCTCATTTTTCATGATGATCTCCTACATCTATCGATTCATTGATAGATAAATTCATTAATTGTGAAGAATCAGTAGAATCATTAGAAATAAAAATTTTCACCTGCTTTGTACCTTCTGACCACCTGTTTTGAAAACTACCAATTAGTGATATCTGAAAATTAACATGGTAAATTTTCATGAATTGCATTGTGAATAATTGTAGAGTACCAGTTCAACTGAGAAAACTGAATTATAATGTGCTGTACGCTTGAAGAACCTGCTAATTTGTACTCTACGGTAAAAATATAAACGGCATTTTGAATTTCAAATTTTTATGAATGTCAAGTACTGGTATGGCTGGGAAAACTGCTAATTTGTGTCCTTACACTCCACCTAAAACACCTAGCCGCATATTTAAAAAAAAAATAAAATTTTGATCGTTCCTTAGTACGACTCTGTACGAGCACCCTTGTCTGTGAGAGCACGTGCACTTTGCATGATAGTGTTTTGAAGCATTCCCGTGCTTAGATGGACAGACTATATCAGTCAAAGGTGTATTGTAAATGAGGTTAATTTCTTCAGTATTTTTGATAGTTAAACTGAATTATGTGTGTGAATGAGCAATTCCCAATTATTCACTTTTGATGGCCTTTTTTCACGTGAATTCCAAGATAAACCAAGCAAATAAAATTTCATCGTTTTCCCTTTGGAAAATCGCAGTGCAGACTGAAAATGGAAAAAGAATACTGGGAAGCCTCTCAAGTTCATAATTAACAGCGTTCCATTAAGGCTAAGAGAGTCCTTGAATGTGAACACATTCACTTGAAGGATCCTTGACGCGGCAGGATGCGTGCTTGAAGAAAACTGCAAGGCTTCAGATTTTTAATCAAAAAGTTCAACGATCGACGGCTCACGGTATTAGCGCTGAATGTGTAGGCTATGGTTACATATAGTACGGGAGGCAGTGCCATGTGTTATTTGCACTTATTTCTACAAAGCCAATATGTCGATTTTTTTCCATTGAAAATGAAATATTTTCACGTGCGATCTGTTTTCATGAGAAAGCTTTTTGGCCTTTCACATCTCCATCACTGAATGAAAAATGAAGGGCACTCACGAAGAAAGAAAGATCCCTACAATGAAAAGTAATACAAAGGGGGTTTCACGATACTTCCTTCAATAGGTAATTCAGTTATCGATTCAATATTGTTTTACCTTCTTAAATCTGCTCAATTGTTCCTGCCCTGACTTATTCGAGGAAGAGGACAGGGTTGTGAAGAAGGTCTGTCGACGACCTGCAGCAAGGCTTGAAAAGTATAGAATTACTTGCAATAAGACTAATCCTCATGCAGGTAGTTGGCCGACCACTCGTAAGAGCTTAAGACCCTCCACACCACCCGCAGCAGCAGTGGAAACACCTAGGGCGCCTTCTCCGGAGGACGTCGTATTGACCCCGTTGGCGGTGCCGCTTTCAGCGCTGTCATCAACACTGGCGCCTCCACAAGTGTTGGTGCTACAAGTGCCATAGACTATCGGAGAGGTGAGTGAAGAGATGGAGCCGAGCCTTTCCTACAGAGGTGCAGGGAAGTTGAACTTGCTTTCCGATATAGTGTGGCCGAGTTGGCTAGCATTTGCCGCCAACAGGCTGAAATTGCTAGCCAACGAAGCAAACTAGAAAAAGAAATGGCCGAACTAGCGAAAGAAATGGCCGTACTAGATCGGAAGCAAACATCTCTGGAGGAAAGGCGAAAAGTAGTGACCTCTCCGATAGAGCGATTTAAAAAAAAAGAAAATATTGGAAACATTTTTTGTGGATTAATTGTAAATGATAGATCAGTTTTAGGCTAGGTAGAAAAAATAAATTATGATAGTTTTGAGTTTATATTTGTAACTTTAGAAAAAAAAAATGAAAGAAAGACGTGAAATAAAGAGTGTTCATTGTTTTGGTTTGGTACACATTGAACAATGCGATAGTTGGGGCATTGTTTTTCACTTCATCTTATTATTATTTTTGTTATTCCAATTCCAAGCTCTTATAGACAAATATCTCGCAACAATTTTTGTATTCTCTAATCACTTGTGAATAATCTCTTTAGAAAAAAATGAAAAAAGACATGTTTCATAATGAAATCAACAAGTATAATTTCATATAATTCATATTGTATTTCATTTATTCAATTACCTCTTTCATTGAATATAGCTTATGTCATTTTGCAATTCATCTCCACTTCAGTTGATCATCTAGCTTCAACATGGAACCAGATTCAACCTGCGAGACATACGGATTTCCGGAGCTTCAGAAAGATGACAACATGTCTTTTGTTCACTCCACCACAGCACCTCACTGGATTGAGTATGAACACATGACTCATGATTATATAGTGCAGGTGCTGCATGTTACTGGCACAAATGGAGCGGACCTATCTGATGGCGAGTACCCGGATCCCTCTGATTTCGATGATGACCTATTGCCCTGGGGAGACGATGACGATGAGTCCGAGGAAGTCGAGGATAGTCCTCCACCATCCCCTATCCCGTTTGATGATGTCCTCAATTCTGATAACGATATGTAATCATTTCCTCGTTTCTTCCACCCTTAATCTTTTCCTTTCACGGAGTACACAATTTTCGCATGGTGAACATGCACTGCGAGGTTGGGGCAGTGTCTTCCTCCCTCTTTCTTATTGGTTTTCCATAATAATCACTCAGAGTTCCTCATAATTATCACTCAGTGTTTCTTGAAGATCGTCAATCTTGTTGCTTTCAAATTTCTAACACTGAATTGTTCTACATTTACACTTCACCTCCTTCATTTTTCCAATATAAATATAGCATCAATTCCATAATGTCGAGTGCTGATTCCACCACCGAACCGATGAGTGTACTAGAGTATTCTATGTCGAGTACAGGACCCATTCAGGTACATGAAATAGATTCAACTTTCGATCATTTCAGTACAACCTTCGCACAATTTCTGCAACGCATCTATGATCTTCCTGATGCTTTCCCGGAACGTATAGATGACGTCGATATCATCAGTATATCGTTTGATTCAGATGATTATGTGGATATCATCAGTATATCATCAGATACAGATGATTCAGATGACGACACCATAATTGTTTCTAATGATGAGGAGCGTTGGTCCATACCATTGCATGGATTGATAAAAAAAACAGCCCTTTTCAGGGCTACAATCGAAGACTGAAACAAAAACAGCTCTTTCCAGAGCTATCATTATAATTTCAAACAAAAACAGGTTCATATCATTGTTATCATTAGGTTAACATTATAGTCTCAAACATTGTAACCCTTTTCAGGGCTACAATTGAAGACTGAAACAAAAAAAGCTGTTTTCATAGCTATCATTATACTTTCAAACAGAAACAGTTTCATACCATTGTTAACATTAGGTTAACATTGTAGTGTCAAACAAAATGTATGTAAAAGAACCATCATCCCATTCTGTAGTACTCATCATTATATGCATATATATTCAATGATTGACAAATTGCCAACTTCAACTTTCCAGTTGAAGTAGTACTCATCATATGCAGAGATATTCAATGACTAGCAAATTGCCACCTTCGAATTTTCCGTCAAAGTAGTAATTTGTCATATAATGCACAGATATTCAATGACTTACAAATTTCCAACTTTGACTTTTTTAGTCAAAGTAGTGATTTGTCACATAATCTGTGAATACTACTACTACTACTACTGTTTGTATGAATAATGTAGCTCTGTGGCCTTGTTGCATAATATACATGTCGACACTCGGGTGAAATTTGTTAGGGGTTTCTCGCAAGAATCGCACCAATTCTGTCCCATTTCCATAATAGAAACGGTGTTATGGGTGTTGATATGATGATACCACCCTCCATTGTTGTTTCTGATGGAGTTAAAATGAAAACAACAGCAACATAACTTTTTGATGTTGTCATCAATTGTTCTGATCCACACATGCGCGTCCATCACGCACTATAAATCCATGGAATCTTCTAATGTGTCGGTGATCTTGAGCAATCGGAGACCGATTCTCAAACCACCATTACCTTCAGATGAATCAGCTAAAACCCCTTCATCATCGCTTTCCCCATCCAGGGCCCTCTCAAGCTCCATCACGTCATCACTCCTCGTTTTCATCTTCGTCGCTTTCGTTATCCTCGTTTTCATCTTCTTCGACTCCAAGGTCAATCTCCTCTTCATTGACTCCAACATCTTCTTCAAACATCACTTCCTTTAGCGGAATATTGGCATTCTCATCATCTGACTTGCCTATCCAATCATATGGATCAATAGCAGATATTCTATTCTATTCTGAAATCACTAAGCCACTGGATTCAGAGTGCCTCTAAATAGGTGTGACCAAAATTTCATGAAAAACTATTCACTATTAACAAAGTTATGACACCTCAAAAATTCGAAAACTCACACAGCTAACAGTCACAATATATCATTTTTTTTATGATTTCAACAATAAAGTGCCGCCAGATGAAAAAAAAACAAAAAGCATAA
>WOGO01000591.1:0-22298 GCA_015342085.1 Leptinotarsa defecta | reverse complement strand
GGGCTCAATGTGACTATACATATGTGAACAAATTGATTTTTATGTTTACTTTCAAAATCATTTTTTCAAGCTAAGAAATATTTGATCGAGACGACAACTTTCAAAAATTAACTGCTATAAACTCAGAAAATTAGGTACCATCTACTGAGTTGCGGGGTTGAAAATTATCACAATCCTGATTACTTACATTGGTGACAGCAGTTTGGTGGTATCTGAACGGTACACAAATTACAAACTGTAAGTTCTGTAATATTCAATTTTGGACTGAGCGCATGAGCCAACTGATTGCGTCAGATATACAAGCGTAGCGGAATATGAAGAAGCAGTGTGGCGTAATTTTGATTCATGTGTAGCGACTTTATAGTTCTACTAGTTGGCAACACTGGTTTCATTATTTCATTTTCAATAATTAAAATTAGGTTATAAAATTAATTTCTGAAGGTAAATATTTTAGAAATGCTCATATAAATGATCTTGTCTTAAGTAAATCATTAATTCCAGGGAAATATATCAGTTACCAGTGCGACATATAAAATGAGAATATTTAGTAGTTTATATGTTGCCCGTCCGGTTCCAAAAGAACCAGTACCATTCAAATCAATTTTGCCCCTCAAATTAAAACCAGGTGTATCTGGCAAAGGAACGAAAACATCGGAGGCATGTTGCGTCTACGAAATGTCTCTTATGTTCTCATGTTTTAAAGAAAATGAATTCAATCAGTCAGCATGTCCAAAGGAAATTGAAACTTTCCAGAAATGCTACTATAGTCATTTAGGAACTAAAAAGATGAAACAGGAGAAGGAAGCCAAGGGTGTTCTTACACCAGGTGAAAAGTCAATGTCTCATAAGCAAATCAATGTGTTATTAAAGAAATTTCCAGGTGTGAAGTAATGGCAATACTTCAATATTTTGTATTTATTCAAATTTAGTAAAATTATTTGACACCTATTTGTTTTTTCTTAAATTTCAACTGTATCTAACGTTGAATGCCTTTAAAGAATGAACACTTCTGTGCGGAGAAGTTGAAGACCTGCAGAAGTCTCGAAAAAATTACTGCTCGACATTTATAAATTCTAAAACTAAATGTTAGAAGTTAATCTTCCGAACTATCATTATTTATCATTTATATGAATGATGTGAAGGTAGCCTGGTGGGTTGACGTGGGTGGTTTCCTTCACTCACTCAATCGATGGCTGTGTGAACCAGTGGTTCGAACCGCAATGTCGGGCGATCAATTTTCACTTCATATCTTCCAACCCTTGTTGGGAATCACACTTTAAAAGGTAAACCTTGTTAGTCCTCAGCTCTCACAAGGTGCGACTTTTGAGAGTTGTTGGTCGTAGGGGGCGTCAGCTGGTTAACAGAAAAAGAGATAGATTTTCATGATCAAAATCAACTTGCATAACAGTTTCAACTATTTTAATCAAGGTATATTTAAATCATAATTGGATTCCAGTAATGTAAATAGTATGACACCAGAACAAAAACATTTTCTGGATACATGTTTCGCTAATTGAGTTAGGATCATCAGTAGTAAATGCTGTCACTAAATAAACTTCTATAAATGAATTCCAAGTATTGTTTTTTTCTAGTAAAAATTTGTTAGTGATTAATTGTTATGTAACTGATATTTATCTGGTTTCTATTTATTATGTAAGAGGATGAACAATTGACTGTTTGGAGTGGGACCTTTATTACTGTTCATAAATCTCATTCCAAATGTATCAATTTATGAACTATCAAAGGCGTCTAAACACCTGTTATTATGTACTGGCCTTAACAATTTCTATTGTTTTTCACTTATTCTGTGGCTGTTCCCTAAGGCATTTTGAGCGACTCCAAACTTCTTTGGTGTACAGGTGTACTAACCGAACATATGAAGCATGTTCCTTGAAACATTTTATTGTAGTTCGCCTAGTTTGTCCAACATACTTTTGTTGCAATTCCCACAGCTTATTTCGTAAATACCTGATTTTTTTTCTTCGCCTTGTCTTTTAGGGTATCCAACATATGTTGGAGTGAACAAGCAGTTTTGAAAACCACTCTTATATTCATTTACAGAAAGGATACACTTTCAGATATCTTATTCTCAATAACTCCTACCATTGTCCACAACAAAAAACAATGAGACTACATTTTTTTTCATAAGCTGGTCACATTCCTTCCAAGTGAAGAAAGGTACGAGGTCGAGGATTAAGTTAGCAAAGAAAAAGCTGAGAGTTAGGAGTATCCTTTTCACATAGTCAATGAGTTTATAAAGAAGCGAGAATTTTCAAAAACATGTTGACTTTAAAAGATTATAGTTTTGAGCCAAAATACGCCAATTGAGTTCTTTTAAGAATCAGATATATAAGTGGCTCTCATAACTGCTTGTACACTGTAACAAGTTTTGAGCAATTTCAGGGTGATGGAGAGAAACGTCTGGGATTTACAAAATAAGCTGTGAGGATTGCGACAACAAATTGGTCACTACCAAATGAATAAGGAATTATTATATTGTTCAACTTAATACATTTATTGAAAACCGATTTTATGACTATTACCTGACGTAAAGAACACAAATACACCTCTCTTAAATGTAGGAACTTAGTTGTTAATATCTCCTGATGATGCCAATTTGGTTACTGAAACACGCGTTAGGAGATACCTAGTGTTTTTGTTCTGATGTGGGGAAAGTGTTTTCTCCAAGTTATATTTGACACTCTTATGTGTTTCCAAAACGGGGAGAATGTTTTCCCAAAGAATTAAAGATAACAGAAGTAGTTTCTTGAGTGGAAAGATCAATTCCACATTTGCAAACCATCTTTTGGCAGGACATGAGTTCAATCACGACTATGACGTGTTACATTCGGAAGAGAAAAGTTTGGAACTCAATCTTTTAGAATGTTTAGAAATAGACTTGAGAATTCTGACCATTCATTGAATTACCGAATATAATTAAATAACAATTTTTCCAAATGTGGAAACTGTTATAATTTTTTTTTCAAGTAACTCCCTTCAAACTTCCCACCTCCATCCCAAATGAAAAATTCTCAAGGTGGAATATCACATTTTATTGAAGTAGGTATATATAAGAAAATATATTTATATCATTTGATTATGGATGAAAAGTGTATTCTCTTCTATATTTCAAGAGCAGTCACTCTGGGAAGCTGGGACACAGGTAAGAGATGCACTATCAAAATTATTTCCTTCACTGCAAGTTCTGAGTTCAGTTCGATAACCCCAGGCAAAGAAGCCTGTCTTCTTTATACATTCATAAAACTGATTACATTCTGGAGCAGGCCATAATCCATCGGCTTTGCAATTTGGAGGACCTGATGGTCTGGTTACTAAAAATTGAAAAGAGGTTATCTGCCTTTCATTAATAACATGTCAAAAGTATAACATTGGAAAAATATTTTTTTTTTAATTCCTGTTTGATCAGATACATGCTCCAGGAAGTAGAACATATACAAAGTAAATGCCTGTAGATTATGAAAATATAAAAAATGGGTAAATAAAACAAAAAACAATGGTTTATAGATTTGCCCTTATATTTATTCTACTTATAAGGGATTAGAGTCGCCGCTTCTTGTAGGATATTTATGGTTAGATACAGATGCATGAGTTAGAGACACAGCATAATATATTTGAATTCTCAGATAAAAACTATGTGTAATTAGACAATGATATCAAAAATGTTTGTATTTAAACTTCGGATGTGAATCCAGAAACCTTCATCGTACTCGGTTTACAGCTTTTCGACAATCAAAAACATCTGGATTATATAGCTTCTGGATTTTTTGTTAAAACAACGGTCAAATTTGGAAATTCCCGGTTAGCTTATTTTCATATTTTATCGATTGTAGGTACGTATATTTGAATAAACCATTTCTAATTTTGTCGTGAAATGAATTAGCTGTGAAGATATGTGTTCGTTTGCATTCATATAAATTCTCTATTCAGTTTTATGTTCTCAATATCACTTTTTGTTTCTTGCATCTGAACGAGGGTACTTACTATTATATATGCACTCTTTGCATCAAGAAAAAGTGTATGTGAAAAAGTTTTGGTGTGTGAGAAAAGTGTTTTCGTTGAATTCATTCTACGCCTGAAAATCCAATCCTACCTTTTCAACAACTTCTTATGGACTAATATTGTAGTTATTCATGATGAGCTTTCTGTACTTACCCGGCTCTGGGGTCGTTGTACTGATTGCACTGTTTGTACTAGTTGTACTGATTGCACTGTTTGTACTGGTTGTACTGATTGTACTGGTTGTACTAATTGTATTGGTTGTACTAGTTACACTGTTGTCATCTGAATCGAAAGGAGTGAAGATTAAAAATTCGAATATTTTGGTAAAATTATTTGTTATTCAATCTAAAACTACTTTTTTAAATTAGCCGAAGAACGGAAACTGTTTCACATATTCACATAATAAAAACAGCCCATATATAATATCTTGGCGGATAATAATTTACTTCCGGAGATCACATAGAATTGTTTTCATATTATTGGACATTGCTATTCTCATTCAATAGAACATATACGGTGTTAATTTTTAGCCTAATACTATTTCTCATCTTTTAAATTATGTAGGTACCTATGTATGAGTTGGTGCATGCTCATGTGGGAACACCTGTGAACCCCCGTTTAAATCGTCTCCGGGTTTTATCAGGTATCGTTAAGGAAGCATCTGAGATACCAGACGATCTTCCAGAATATAGCAAAACAGTACTCAATTAGCATAACTCTGTCATTGGAGAGGAAAATTGGCTCGTCATTATAAGAAAAGAAAAAAGAATGGTGAAATCTTGGTCTTTTTTATACACAAAAGATATTTTAGAGTCTTTTAAGGGAGTATATTCAAAACCTGCTATAAGATGAGCTCACCTTCAGAGTCCTGAAGGATCTTAGTATCGACACTGATATTCAGAGTTGTAAAAATAAACCTACAATACAGTAAGGGAGTTTCATCGATCCTCACGATATTGCTATCTTACAAGAATCCTAGGTTTATAAGAAAAAAAAATTGTGATTTGGAGGAATTAGAGATGGGTTAATTTATAACAGAAATTGAGTCATTAATGGATCAGCATATCTCCTTTACCATAGTACGAAACCATCAACAAGGAATGTGAAAGAGTCAGTTAGGATCTATAAGAGCAGATAGATCACAGCACATCATTGAGGGAACAGTAACGCCAACGAAATTACTACAATTTATTGTGGCAAATAAACTAGATATTTAAATTGGAAACGTCATGTCGTCTCGCGGAGAAGAAAATTTGTACGTTAACCAGCAATCGGCCTCTTACAAACGACAACCGCGGAAGTCAAATCTACGAGCAAAGATTCATTCAAAATCCTACAGTTGGACTCGAATCAACCTTCACATAAAGGTCGATTAAATGAATAGAAGTAACCACTAATGCTAACCAACTGACTATCGACCGACTAAAAAGCAGAATATGCTTATAAAAACAAAAAGTAAAAGGTTGGATACTTTATTGGAAACTGAGGACGCATTTTCTAATACAAGAGAGATCAACGCCACAAGATGCAGATGGAAATCATATAGAGGAAACCGGAGCAGGAGACTTTCATCGGGCAGAGAAATTGTTATGAAACCTTGTAATGGATGAAAAAGGCTTCTGAACCATAGTGGATACTAAGAACTGGGCTATGCAAAATATTGCGAGGCCTTGAATAATATAATGAAAGGATCCGAGAAACCCGAAAAAATCGTCTGTAGTAGCAATCCAATAAGAGTACCAAGACAGTAAGATTATGACTACTGAAACTTCGGAGTAATATTAGGGATTAATATTAGAAGATTCCAGTTTTAACCTATAACCAACGTCTAAAAAGAGTTAAGAGAAAGGCGAAGGTGGGAATTGAAGCTGGCCAACTGCACTTTCGGAAAGACACGACGAGTTTAAAACCAGACAATAAATTGGTCTCTGCACAATAGTAATCAAACCTATGGTAGCATATGGTCTGGTGGGTAAAGATGAAACAGATGAACCCTTTCAAAAAACTAGGTAAAGTGCAAAGAGTTGCTTGCTTGGGAATAATATACGAGTAATGAAAATACCACTGTTGAAGACACTCTTAAATTTTTCCCTTTCACATGTTATAATAATGGGGAAGACATGAGAGACCAATTCATACTAGTAAAATTGAGTCGCAGGAAATCGAGCAAAACAAACATAAATATAGATATATGTGAAAGAACGAACATGAAAGATGTTTACGAACCATATCGACACTTTCCACACAAACTTTTCAAATAAACATAAATTTGCATTACAGCTACCCGCTCAACTAATACACATGCCTTCCGGACAATGTCTTTCAAATCTTGCAATGTGCAAAGAATATTAATTTGAGATCTCGCAATGAGTTGATAGCGACATACAGTCAGGCTACAAACGAGGATTGGATTAACTCAAAAGTAACAGTGACACTCATCTCAGAGTGCCGTGAAAAACTGAAGAAGCTGACAGGCAGAAGTAGACTGGCCCAATACTGAATTTTAGGACATCGGGGAGGTATCAAAAGAAACGTAAAGCTAATGATGAGTATGCTAGACACATATTATTAACTCCAAATGTAGGCTTTGAAGAGATGTGGAGGTTCCAAAGCCTTCGGTACGGAAACGGATCAAAAAGATCAATCAATTACAAACATGAAGAATACTGAAAAAATATACTTGCCAAAATACACAGTAAAACATTCATAAAAAGTCCATCTGGGAATTTAACTGAAGATTGCTTCAATGTAGCATGGGAGCAGTTTAAAATAATTACAAAAAATTATTACAAAATAATTACTATAATGAAAGTGTAGGCATTAGCTATGGTAGGTAAATCGTCATGTTTTATGCGGATGCCAGGTACTGGATAAGAGAAAACAAGCACCTTATGGACAATTTACAGGTCTAGAAGAATATGACAAACATCCAACAACTGACCTGTACAAATAAGATTGTTGAAATTAGTAACCTCAGAAGATGAAAATAAAAATTTAATGAGCCAATGAATTCCTAGTATTTTCCGGAGACTTGGAAGAAATGGGCAAGTCAAACGCTTCCTAAGCAGTGCAAAAAAGTTGGTACATACCTGTTTCGTTTTTTTGTGAGTTTGGTAAAACACACCTGAAAAAGAAATTAAACTTGTTAATGATTACTTCAACTCTTGACCCTGATGCTTCCGAGGGTTGAATTCTGCTTCACCAGCAGGAATATATTTATTGTAAAACATGTTATATATTAAATAATAGTTGAAGACTATAATTTGTCAATTTTTCCAACTTTTCCTAGTGCAATATTTGTTCGTTACTTCATTGAGAAAGAACATGGGTGTATTAGTCGATCTATTTAAATACTCTGCTGATCCTAATAATACAGTCGTTAGAGTGGTGTCTATTCGGAACGGTTGAAGAGAGAAAAACCCAAGCTTTCGTCATCTCTCCCCATATACGTTTTCCACAATCTTGGAAAAAAACACTAAAAATTACAAAAAATTATTTTTGTTTTTTTAGTTATCGAGGAACAGAACAACACTTTTCCAATTGAAATCTTTGGGAAACTATAGTGAATATGCTCCCATTTGAGCATGTCGCAAAAAGTTTTTTCCAGCAATATTGAGACAATGGTAAAACTAAAAAACAAAACTCGGAGTTTTGTTGAATGTAGAATCCATTAATGATTTCGTTGAATTCCGTGTACAAACTCCAAATTTCATGATTTAAAAAAAAAATGGATGGTGACTTTTTCATGCCTTGTATTTTTGAGATGTGAAATTAATATGTGACTGACATCTTAACAAATCAATTGAGCACATATCTACTACAATCGATTTTCATAAAATTTAATAGATTTTACTTAGTTCAATCAACAAATTCAAAAAAATAAAGACAAAGCTCCTAAAAATATGTATTCTGAGGATTTTACAGTGAATAAAAAATTATGATTGTTGTAAACGAAGTAATCCAGGAAAAATGAGGTATTGTTTGTAACATTTTTTTGTTAATAAACAATTGAATTATGGATAAAAAATGTACCTGTGTTGAGAAACTGAAATAATGATTTTTTGAAGAAAAATGCTTTCTTAATATATTATTCAAAGTATAGAAATAAAAAAAAAACATTATCAACAATTGAAAATTTTTTTTTCAAGTCATTATTTATTCATCACAAAAAATAAGATTTTTTTTATCTGCCATTAAATTTCTCTATTTGTTTATAAAACATTTGTTAATACATACCGTAAAAAATTGCAACCGAGATTAATTAATTGGAAAACTTTTTTACGTTTAAAAATTATAATAAACAAGATAAAAAATGTTCATATCCTTTCGTCCCATGATCTTCTCAAGTATAGATATAAGAGCTCCAAGAGGCGAAATTTTTCAAGTTCATTATTTAAACTCTTATTCAACTATTTGTGAGTGCAGAGATCCACATATATAAAACGAAAGCATAATTTCATCAAAAATAAGGATAAAACTTTTTTCAACGGGGCCTTTTCTCTTGAAGTGTTTTAAATGGAGTATTTTTTTTTTATTTTAAACAAACATTTAACGTTGTAATATACTTATTTTCGGTGATACGCTATCTTCAGCGGCGTCGCTTCTGTGGTAAAATGGGCGAGCTGAGCCCTATTTTCAGCTTTGAATCAAAATTATAAATAAGGGAGATACATTAAGGGGAGTTGTACATTATTTTTTGAGGAAAACTCATTCTTTTTAAGGAAACTCTTTGTCTTATTTCTTAAATAATTATAATTAAAAACTAAATACATAATTTTTTCTCCATTATTTTGTTTATAACAATCGTAATGTTTTATCCAATGTAGAATATTTCGAACACTTTTTTCTAGAGCTCATTTCGACTCGAATAAATTACTGCTCACATTTTCAAGAGATTTCTCTTTATTTATCATGTTTTTTAACTTGTTGATTAGAATATCGGAAGTTTTCGCAGAGAAATATTGCAAAAATGAAATTTTGCCAATTCTTATCATTGAAGCAGAGAATATTGATAAGAGTGACTCTTTAAAAATAGCTCACGTTCCGTTGGTTCCAGCAGATATATAGAAACTTCAACATCGCATAATCTCCTTGCTTTTTTATCGAAAAATGATTTGGTATCGAATAAATAAGGAAAATAGTTAAATTTCTAGCCGACTGCTTAAGTGAAAGATTGTTCAGAGAGTACTTATTTTTGTACATTCACAAGAACTAAACTATATCCATCCAATAAACAAAGTAACCCAAACAAAGATAGATACGTGATCAAAGCATAATCATTACTCATATTTGATTCTATTAAGTGAAATAAACAAGGCTCCTTATGCTGGCAAATCAGATTCAACTGCAATCGGCTGGAGGAATTCATAGCTACAGTGTCGGAGTGGTCAGTTACGTTTTAACACCTCAAGTGTGTACATAATATACGGTATTTTAAACTTTTAAAATGTTAAGTACTGATACGGCTGAAGAAACTGCTGTTTTGTGTCCCTACACTCCACCTAAAAAAATTTCCTACTCAGCCACATATTATTAAAAAAAAAAAAATCGGTCCTTCCTTAATGCGACTCTGTATAAGCAGCCGTCTGTGGGGGATTATGTGCACTATGCATAATAATGTTTTGGAGCACTCTGTTGCTTAGATGGACAGAGTATAAATGGTGTTACAATACTAAGAATTTGGCCTGAGTATAGACCTGTTCGATATTTTTCAAATATTTTCATTTTTATGAACTTATCAAGTATTCATTACAGGAAGAGAGAATATTTTTACTTACGGAGTTGAAGTTGAATCATTACAAATGTAACCATCAGGACATGTTATTCGGGAATTGAGAAGTATAGTGAACGATTCTACGGTGGCACAAGTTGTGTATGATGTATTAGTAATACACTGTACGCCTGAATTTTGACAGTTCAAATTCCCTTCGGTGTAAATTTGAAAAGCTTCATTGCCGGCAATAGAAACCGCCAAAACCTAGAAATGTATGAATTATAAAATCTCTATAAGAAAATTTCTATTGAATGATACAAAGTTTGTTGAAAACAGAAAAAATTGCCTATACCAGTGGTCAGTAACGATATAAAGAAACCCAAAGCCTTCCATAGAATTTCCAAGATTTATTAAATTCATTATAAATTTGCAATGAACCAGATATTCCTAAATAATTTCGAAAAATGTCTATATTTTCAAGAATATTTTTACAGAGCAGACGTGAAAAAGCCCCCGTTCGATCTCAATTGTTGAATGAGCAAAATATCAAGGTTGGATAAAGTTTAACGTAAAGAAGTATAATTTTCAAATGGTGTGGCATCACTCTTAGTACTATTGACTTCTCTCTCAAATAGAAAGGAAGTCTTGTGATGTCTAGTTTGAATTTTTTTTCAATTATTTATCTAAAATTAGTTTATTTTTTGAAAGAGGGTCGGCCGTTCTTAAGCAATAAGCAGTTTTATATTTTTCAGAAATCTAGAAACGTCAAATATCATAATTTTATTGGAAAATTTATTCAAAACCAACTTCAGTGTATGCAGATGAATGTTATTCAAAATGTTCTCCATTCACATCCTGATAAGAATGTAGGTATTCTGTTTACAAATTGATTTCTCAAATTATGGAATGTTTCTGGGGTATTTTGGTTGCAAGCACCTTTTATTTCAATAAATATATGGATAAAGCCGTTACTAGATGGTAGGAGATCATCATGAAAAATGGAAATTAAAACTTCCTGTGTTTTCTACCACTTTCATTTGTAACTAACGTTATTGCAGTTTCGTCCTGTATAGACATTTTCAAACGAATAAAATAAACTGAAATACTCAACAATTTACACCCTATATAACCACAGCAGGTAATGACAGACGATTCTTAATAACTTTATTACCTGAATATTGTTTACCTATGACAAGATCAATTTGGTCCTTTATGAATTTCCGAGGATTCTTATTAATTGAGTTTCCAATCCTCGCCTTCATAGTGCAAAATTTCCGTATCGTTTAGATTCTGGAACTTGTGGTTGCATTCCAAAGAAAATGTCGAATCATTTTTACCCAGCCTTAAGGACCTTTTATGTTCAGCATACCGTTTTGAGAAATTTCGGCCACATTGTTCAATATAAACACTAATACACTCTGGACACTTAAGCTCATAAACTTCAGATTTCTCCATCTTGTCCACTTTATCTTTGGCATTAAAAAGGAAATTAGATAACCTGGCATGTGGCCTGAATGCCACTTCCACATTGTTTTTTTTCTAACAATCTCGCAATAGTCTCTGTTCTGTTTCCAAAATATGTTAACGTTTCAAATTTCTTATTGTTTGATCTGGGGGTATATTAGTCTGTACGTAAATTTGAGGCTTTGTTTTTTGACAACTTCTGCATCCAGTGCAATTTTCCTTTCAATTTTGAAGCATTAGTCAGAAGTTTAGTTTGACCAAATTTATTATTATGAATATTATTTCGGGTATGTGTGATTGATGACTTGTTTATTTTGTGGTAATTCATGATCACTTTAATGAAAACACTTTAGTCTAATTACCACTAGTTGTAATTAGACAAAAGTATTTTCATTCATTTCATTAAAATTATTTCAGGTGATATAATTCAAGTACATAGTACCTATGTAAGGCTACTATAACATTTTAATTTGTTAGGAAATTTTCATGAATATTATGAAGCGTTTCCATCAGAAATTCAACCAGAGTTGAATAAAATTTGATACTTGCTTTCTTAGCTATTGAATATATTTTTTATACCATGATTGCTTCATATATAATTTCCAAGATACTGAAAAGTAATATTACTGTAAAACTACTCACCTCCAAAAGCACAATCCCCCACATCTTTCTGTTTCCTCTGTTCAATGTAGTTGAATATCTTCAAATTATAGCCCGTCCTTAGTTTTATATTGTGGTGTTATTTTAATAATCCGAGATGTTATCATGTATCATTTCCACCATTGAGTAATTGTGAAATGCATGATTATTATTTTATGATTTAACAGTAAAAATTTATATTCTACAAATAAGATAATCCATTGTGTGTTAAAATAATAGAATAATGAAATCCAAAGCGGAATTTGAAATCAGGTAAAAAAAATTCAAGGGCTTGGATTATCTATTAGTCATTTTATTATTTTCGGCATTTTAGATCTCTTATGAACATATAATTGCAACATTAAACATATTTACGTCCAGTAATACTGAACCAAATAATAAATATTATTTTTTTGTGATCTTACTGGATTTAGAGAGCAGAGGACGTTTCGAAGTGTATAAATTTATCATGAAATAGAGCCCAATCACAAATATTTCATCAAAACATCAATGAAACCATTAATAAATGAAATAGTTATAGTTGTGTCCCACTTTACTAGATCACCCTTTGAATATTTTAAATAAATGCTGTAGAATTGGGAATCGTATACTAGTAAATGCTTCTCCTTCAATCCTTCAAATTTAAGTTTTCGTATATTCTTAACAGAAAATAAATATTTCGAAATAAAATTTTGAAATATTCATCTTTCCCAATTATCTATAGCGTAGGTTCTGGTATATGGCTGTCGGAAAACAACTACCTCCCCGCCTAATAATTCAATGTCCAGCGTGGTTTTAGCCAGAGAAGTAATTGTTTTCCAGCAGGCATTCACCAGAACCTACAGTTTAGATGGTTGGGAGTGTGTATGTATCTGTCCTCGATACTAGCTGACCAGGCAAACGTTCTGCCAAATAAAGTATTTCTTTAGGGTATCAACTTAGGTGCGAAATAGAAATACAAAAAAAAATCGCCAAAAAATTATACAGAAGATTATATTTATTATTTTCAATATATTTGTTTAAATTATTTTTTGTTCTGTAAGTCAACTTTTTCTTTTTCAAAAAAACGAGCGATGTCATTGATGGTTTCACCAAAGTATGTCATATGACTTTACTACCGTTAATTGAAGTTGGAGATACCAGATTGATGGCATGTACTTGTAGTTTTTTTTCAAAGAATGGAGTCGAAAATATCCAACTTGTTACCGTTATTGACAACAATTTTATGAAGGTCGGTTCGCTCTGAAAATGTCTTTCCGACAGTACTATTTATTCAATAGTCTATGAAGCATATTACTGAATGCTTCCACTTGATGCTGGTATCAATGTGTCGAGGAATTATGTATGTCAATGTCTGTTTATTATTGTCGTTTTTAGGGGTGCGATAGCCAGTTAACAGAAAACCAGATTTTTTTTCAGTGGTGAATTTAATTGATGGGAGCTTTTCGTTGCGTGAATAAACTTGTCAATGAATTGGAAATAATTTTGAGGTAGACAAATAGTAAGTAAATCTAAAGATGCTCAACCAGCTCAATTGGAGTAGTTTCTTGGATATGAGTCTGGAAAAAAAATTATAATGCAGAACTTTATACAGACGTAGAGAAGTAAGTTATCGGGGTGAACTGAAAAGTTTGTTTTTTCTATACCTGTGTAAAGTTCTCCATTATAATTTTTTCAGATTATGGAAGGTGAAATACCCTCAAAAAAGATTGACAAAACACTCTCAAAAAGTGACTTGTTCAATATAAATGTACATATAATTGGAACTGCATCCTGATGTTTCGCTAGCACGAGTGGCTGGCTTCTTCAGAGCTTTATTCGGCGGATCAACAAAATGAGTAAACCTCAGAAGAAGCCAGCCACTCGTGCTGCCGAAACGTTAGGATACAGTTCCAAACTATGACGGCCTTCAAACCTGAATAAATACATATCATTATTACCATTAACTTCAATAAACAACAGCTCTGCCTCATTTGGAATAATTGAAATTATGAAAATATTGGTGGAAATAATTTTCTAACGCATGTGAATTTTCAACAGATTGTAAAAAAATAATATACAGTACATACCACGAAGTTTGTACCATATGGAACAAAAACTTTTTCATTATTGATTTCTCAAAAAATTTTATTTTTTCAGAAGTTGGTACATTGTCTTTTACCAAAATGGTATAGTCAAAATTGTTTTTAATTTTTTTTTATGAAATAGTGTGTTATATCTATTACTGAATTGTAACGGATTCCTGGAGTTGTCATTTGGGAATCTGCTCTCCAAAGTGTTATTACGACAATACAAATGAAGACATTTAATGAAAACATGACTGTGATCTAATAGGTGTGATTCATATTCATTCACAATTCTTCTAATTTTTTGATTTCATTTTTTTATCACTTTGATATGATTCCGTACACTATATATTTATAGTAATGTTCAACATAATAACTTGTAAATTTCTAATAACACCTTTTGATATTAGTTTATGAAATAATGGTAAATTGTAGGCATCCACGAATATTGTATTGTGTGGATTACACAATACAATATCGGCCATTAATTTCATCAATTGTATTTTAAAAGTTGATTTAGGAAATCGTTTTTTGGATATATAAAATTTATTTGCATGCTGCTGAAACAAAAATTATGGTTCAAAAACAAACACTTTCAATTGATAATTGTTTATTAAAGTAATATACTTTTGTACAATATCTTTACTTAGTAGAAAATGTGTACGAAAAACTAAACAACCATCGTACTGTCTCATAACATTAGGTGGTCAAAAATGATTGGATAAAACAGGTCTCCACAATGATGATTGTAGAATTTTTGTTTAAAATAAAGTAGAAATAAATTTTTAGCAAAGACAGGCACATATCTATTTATAAATAAGTTTCACAAAATTATATTTTAATTGGAACAACTCGCCATTGATATAAAAAAACTATGCTCCATTTCATCATCTTGAAAATTATACATTGGAATAAAAAACCGTTCAGCATTCTTAATACAAAAAACACATTCAATCTTAATGATGGAAACAATAAATAAAGCAGAACCGGTCAAGCGCTGCAAATCTATGAAAAATCACCCAGCATATAAAAATAACTTCTTGAATGGACTCTAAATCTAATTTGTTTTTAGGAATTTGAGAAACTCTCTCATGGGACTCAATTGAAACAAGCTCAATGTAAAATACAATAGTATTATTTCTACTAAAGACTAAATGTACATATGCAAAGTGGTTAAAAAAATCACTGAATCTTGAATATAATTTCTCCCTTGTCAGACAGCCTAAAATAATTAATGTCAAGCTTTACTCTCAAATTGAATCAAGGCAGAGGAAAAAACAAAAGAACTACTTATTCCAAAGAGACTCAGACCTCATGTTTAGTGACTTGTGTTTGAGCTAATCTGACAGTGTTGCTTGCACATGAAATACAATCTTTTAATTATAGGAAAATGCTTTCATTTTATCTCAGATATAAATATAAAAAAAAAACAAAAAAGCAAATAGAACATCTATTATTTGAAATAAAATAGAAAAAAGTTTTCATTTAATTAACCAAATGTTTCAATTCTTACTAATTCACTTTGAACTTTTGCAATACTGCCTGATGAAAACGAACCAAATCAATCTGTAGGGTGATGAAAGTAAATTTAAAGGGTTGGTTTTTTGTCATATTTCAAGAAATTATATAAACCAGGGCTTCAACAGAACCTCGCCTCAAAACTTTTACGTAAAACGTACCTCAGCATGTTTTTAAGGGTTTTGTTTATGAAGGAACGTGCGATTCCGTTCCGCATAGCTGTAAAACAATCATTTGTGAAATATAATTCAACTCTTATCCATTTTGATTATAGTAGGTATTTTTTCAATAAAAGGTAAATAATAAAACCTTTTTTATGTATACACCTCCGCCTTAGTTAACCTCCATTATAATACTGACATAAACATACAGCTAAATTGGTTGGTTTTCTGAGAAACAGAAATATCGATTATTTACTGATCACTCAAAAACCTTTCCAAACATTTTCATGAAACTTGATGTAATTAATTGAAATTTCAAATAGTTGATTTTGGTGTACTTAGATTTAGAAAGTGATTCCCTGCATGCCCATTAACCATAAAACAAAAACAGATGAATGAACATTTCAGATAGTCCTATGGACTATCAATCAGGCACTGCTGCAATGCCACTAGAATTATTATTTCAAATGTAATCAAAATATGCTTAATGTAACATCAATTGAAAATACAATGTTTCATTGAAATCTATAAAAATATTTGCAAGTATTTTTTTTAATACGAAGCATGTTAAGACTTCCTTTCAACATTCATTATATTTGTAACATCATACAAAACTTTTTATTTACAATTGTACTGCAGATCTGAAATAGATAAAAAATGTCTGTCTTGTTATTTATTAACTTGAAATAAAGTCATCGGATAATGCTCCTGACATTGGTGACCATACTTATTGAAAGAATATTAAAGTCAGTAAAAAGAATGTTACCAAATCCTTGTTAGACTACGTTGTCTAACGGGTCTACTTACAGACCACTGCCGCATATGAAAAGACTTAGACTGTCGGAAGATCGATCCAGCATACCACCTTGCCATCTTTGTTTGGAAGATATAACAGCGGAGCACACATTTTGTATCTGCACCGCCGCGGCCCGAATCAGGTTTTCAATGTTTGGCAATGTCTCGCCATCGAACCTGAAATATTATTCACCAAACAAACTAATCAGTTGGATTTATTTGGCGGAGGGTCTAGAAGACTCAATCACTTCAAACTTAACCTAACCTAATGAGTAAGATAAATATACAAATAGAAGGCACATCGTACAGAAATGCCAAAAAATTAAATGTTTCGATATGTTCTTGGTGTGATTTGAATTAGAAATATGAAACCAAAAGATGAGTGGCTTGTCAAAGAGCCTAAAGTATTGTAAGCTTCCATTTTCATACCTTTGAGATGTATTTGCGCGGATATCAGGTAATATACCCCGAAAGAAATTACTTAAATTTTTGAAACAATAAAATATTATAAATATACCATCCAACAAGAAGAAATTAAATTACCAGGGAACTGAAAAAATTAAAGATTAATTTACACGTCATATTTACACATGAGCTTATCCTGATTTTCCCAAACATTTTTATCACCGTCTTACTCTAATTTTGGGATTAAAAAATTGTCACAGAATCTGTAATTTTCTGAACCACGATTCAAACAGTAAAGGTGGAAATATTAGTCGATAACGTTCAATATAAAGTGAGACTAACTGCAAAACAAAACACAGACGGATCTATTCCGGAGATCGTACTTTACACGTCATCTTCCTTCTCATTATATACACAATCACTTATCAACATCCACTTTTATCCTTTCACGTAGTCGCTTGGCTGGAGGTTCGTCTATATCTTCTTCCATTCCTGGCAGTTGAATTTTCGTGTCGGATGCTTCGGATGGCTACGGATTATTCAAAATATTAACTTATGAATTGAAAAGAAATTACAATAAATGACAAGAGAAAAATAAATACAGCTTGACAAATCTAGGAAGATACTTGAGAAATCTCACAACCTCCACGAAAGTTTTTCCTATATTTAATAAGCTGTACATGAAAATATATTAATTGTACAACTTATCAAAAGAAGGAAGAACTTTCTGATTTTCTACCCGGCAGGTTGTGAAAATTCTCAAGTCTATTGCTAAATTTGAGTAGCTGTACCAAATCGTTACATTACATATTTGAAAAGAGCGATACTAAACAAGTGTTCTGGTTCTGACTTTGGCCTGTCTATCTTCTCTCATACTACTGTCCATATCCATATCATAAACAATGAACTCTTGAAATAAGAAAAAAAACTGAATCAATATTATAACTGTATCAGTAAGGTACAGGTTGTACTTTGCTGATATTGAATACTATTTGTTTATAACACTGTAAAATTGTTTCGTGTGGTGTGTAACTCAGGGATCAAGGTTTTTTTTTCATTTGATGAACGTGTAGGTAAGACTTCATATTGTAAAGTAGCAAATTTCTGCATGAATGAATTTTGGTGGTTTCTTAAAAGTTTTAACAAATGCTCTCTACTTCTCATTAGAATGTATGTTTTGAGATTCTATCACTATCTTTTGTGAGACGAACGACTTGATGCTGAATGAGGGTAAATGCACAGTTATAGAATATATTGTACGTGATGCAAACAGAAAGCTTGGTTTTGTGTTAAGAAACGCCAGGGATTTCAAATGGGAACTAGGAATTCTTCTCTTCAATGCCTTTGTCAGATCAAAGCTTAAATATGCTTCAACAATTTGGAATCCGCAAACAGCATTTCATTCAGAGATGATAGAAAAAATACAGAAGAAATTTCTTAGGTACACCTACTTCAAAAAGAATAAAGAGTCTCCCTCTATGATCTCCTATAGGACTCAACTAGAACATTTTGACATGCCAACCCTGTCGAATTGTCGAAGCTTGAATGATGTACTATTTATATTTAACATATTTAATCAGATAATAAATGCCCCTGAACTCCTCAGTGTAATAAATCTACATGTTCCTAGTGCTAGTCTAAGAAATCGCAATAGGGTTTTCTATGCAGACACCCGGTCAGAGTCTCCACTCAATCGCTGCCTTAGGCAAGTGAATGATCTAGTCATCAAAGTCATCAAAGTCTTGATTTTTTTTGCTGTGATGAATTAGAAATAAGATAGTCGTTTTAAAAAAAATGTGCCATATATACTTATTTTTATTAATGTTTCTCTTGTACGTAATTTTAGGTGTTTATTTACTCTGTGTATTGTAAAATCATATATTTTATGTACCATGACATTGAGTGTATACATATAATCGGGTGTAAACCTGTTCGGAATGTAGTTTAAATAAAATCTATCTATCTATCTATCTATCTATCTATCTATCTATCTATCTAACATACATACGTCATGTATGGTGTTGAATTTTTTTAGGTAAAAACTTTTTCATTTACTAGCATTTATAGCAAAAAAAAATCCTGTTTTGAAACTAGATAGATGAAAACTGGTGGTGATATTTGAGGGTCAAATTTTATGACAAACATAATGGTGAAAACCGCAAATGGATATCTACCAACGTTTTTAGTTACAGCATGTTTTTCGAAAAGTTGAAAATTTCTTGTTTCTATGAAAATATTTCCAAAGCACGTTTTTATGTAGAATTCAATAGTGTAAAAAACTTATTTCTTAAAAATAGATATCAATAGTTATCGATGAAAAACAATTTTTTTTAAATGAGACACCCCGGTTTTGCTAGACTCAGCTTTGAAATACAGAGCTTTTAGGTTTTCTCATGTAGACTTGGAAACGCATACTTTGATCAAGTAGGCTTTGATCGATGCGGCGATAAAACAGAATGTAAATCTTTACTGGCAGCTGTCAAATTTTGATGTAAGCAGTGAAGACGCTCTTTAATTTTCAAACACAATCGCAATGAAGTATGAGAATTATGAAAAATGGGATATGATAGTCTGTTTTATACAAACTGAGGAAAATGCAGGAGCAGCCAGCAATTTGTATCAAGAGAGGTATCCAGAGAGAAGACAATCTTCTAGAGACATTTTCGCAAGATTGCAAAACAACCAAATTTTCGAAAAACATGCTGTAACTCAGAAACAATGATAGATATCGATATGCGGTTTTCTTCATTAAGTTTGTCAAAAAATTTGAGCCTCAGACACAGCCATCAGTTTTTATCTATCTAGTTTGAAAACAGGAGTTTCCCTTTGAAAGTGTCCAATTTGGCTCACTTTGTACACTCCTGTACATCGGGCAACATTATCTGGAAGCGGCTAAATTACATGAAGATTTTATGTTTCAGTAAATTGATTATGGATTTTCGAACACAGATAATTCTATTATATGAACTCTGTGAGTATGTACAATTCTTCTGTACTACCATGTACAATTCTATTCTACTATCAAACCAAGCTATTAGCTTGGTTTGAACAATTACAATACTGGAACCCTATCGATTACCACAGCTAGAGATAAGCGACTCTAGTCCTTTCGAGAACAAAAAATTGAGTTGGGTACTAAAACTGTACCTTTCTTATAACTATGCTGATGCTGAAATGTAGCTGAAAATCGTTCAATATCGTCAGGTGTATGATATATAATATACAAAACTGCACTATACATAATTAAAAAAAAAAACACCTTGAAATATAAACAGAAATTCACATTATTTGTGTCTCAGTCCCAATATTTCAATGGATATATTGAGAAAACAAAATATTCATACAAACATTTCAATTATTCGATTCCAAATGTTAAACAGATCATTCTTTTTGTGATATCAGTAATTTCTTGACAGAAGGAGCGTTTTCCTGTAGTTTTTTGTCGAGTTCTCTGTTGATCCCAAAAACGGCGTCTTAAGAAAAGTTATCGTCGACCTTACTTACTCAGGCTTATCCTCTGAAGACAGTGGAGTCAAGCCTTTCATTTGTGGTTCAGCCCAGCATCATGGCGGATCGAAACAGCGCTGAAATGAATGCATTGCGTGACCTAGTTTCCAACTATTTGCCTTGCAGTGAAAGGCAGAAGACGAATCTCGTCGGCGGTCGATTTCAAAGCTTGACCTTTGCAGCTGATCGCCTTGGGAAACCTCTTTCATCTTTGATAAGTGAGGACTGAGTTCTCTGTCGATCCCATAGATGAAGTTTTCGTAAGGGCAGATGTCGTCGACCTCACCCACTCAGTTTTTGTTGTTAACTATTAATCGATTTTAATAAATCAATCATCAAACTCTTAGTAGTGCCGGGCATATTATTTTTAGGTTCATCCCCATTTTCGCCATATATAGCAACTGAAAAACTATCAGAATTTGTGGCTAATTTGATGAATGTGAGAAACATCAACAGCCCTAATAGGGTTTCCTGTAGAACCCTTAATAAATACAAATTGTACATAAGTTTTTTTGTCAAAAAGTTCTGAAATATTTTTTCTTTATTTTAGAATAACCGCGTTTATAACGGTCATGACATTGGAGTATTAGCTTCAGTCAAGATGCAAAGAAACCCAGGTGTAGTCACCAATTTGCTTTTATTTTATCAAAAGCTCTTGAAGTGATTAAAAATATTAACGCAACTCAGTACGCATATTGTCCACCAGTTTCCCACCAGGAGGTGTTCAAGTGACTGTGCACATTTGATTCCACCAAGAGCGATACATATCAGAAATACGCGACGAACTGAAGCTGCTCAGAGTTTGGAGGTCCAACTCAGTACACCTCGAACTTCACTGTTTAAGAACTCTTTTATTTGGAGAACTCTGTTTATGTGGAATAAACTTCCTGAGAACGTTTTCCAAATGAATTTAATCTTCAGCTATTCAAATTCAACGTGAATCGCTACTTTCGCACAGGCACCGCTCTCAGAGCGCTTTAGGGATTTTCCTGTAGTGCTTGTGTTTTGTCATTGCAATAAAAAAAATTCTATACAAAGTTGTGTAGATCATGTTATTTAGGGGCTTTTTTATAATGGCTGTTTTTTATATTGTTTTTATTACTTTGTCAAAGAGGTAAAAATCTTCTGACAAAGCATATTTTGATTAATATTAATGGAGTTTAATCCCAACACCACACCGTTATTTTTAACACCTCAACACGTGTTTCAATCACTTAGAGATCATCTTCAAGAGGAAGAATAAACTCTTGAAGATGATCGTGTCGTGGTGTGAAAAATAACGGTTTGGTGTTGGGATTAAACTCCAGTTATTATTCATTACTACACCCAAGGTTCCAAACAAAGCATCACAAGTATATTTCGATTGTTTGATTGAAAAATTTGATAGGATATGAATACTATTTTAACAGTCTGCTAAATATAAACAATAGATATTGTTTAAAAAAGAATAAACTGAAATGAAAAAATATATTAACATCAGTGTTTTATTATGAATGAAAGTAGAATGAATTTCATCATTATCTAATATCCAAATGTTGCAATGTTTTTTTTAATGTTGTTGATCTCAACTTTTTAATATATTGTGGAATTATATTGAGAATTTTACAAACAATATATCATATGGAATGTTGCTGCATTTAATGTAGAGTACACTAAGTGTCCCTACTTTTAGACTCATGATTATTGAATCAGAGCCATCAAATGATTCCTGTTCACAGAAATCATGATAAGCAAAAGTCTGCAAATTGTGACATCCATAACTGTACCTTGAACTTCTGTATGGTTATACTGATAAGTTTTTTGAAGATGACCAAGTGAAAAAAAAATAGATTTCAGAGAAATACATAGAACCCTAGGTAATCAAACTAATCAGCATCAATATATTTGATAGATTGTTTAAAGGTGATTGACAATGTTTCGTGATGAATTTCACTAGTTCGGACTTCCATTGTCTACTATATAAAATGATTTGAAATCCCTGAAACAAGTAAAAAAGGAATAATTAAAAAA
>WOGO01000590.1:0-22344 GCA_015342085.1 Leptinotarsa defecta | reverse complement strand
GTTGCAGTTGTTCGTTCTCATGGCTCCCGTGACAGTTAGGCACGCCAGCCTTTGTATGCCGCCTAAAAGGCCAGCCGTACCCGATTGCCTCATTCTTGTCCACCAAAAACTGATTATTATAAGAAAGAAATACAAAATGATGAAAATAGCCCCAAACATATGTGGCAGTTCGTGAAAAAAAATCAAGGAAAAAACAGTTCTGAAAAAATAGTAATTGAATCGGATGGAATGAAAATACATGATAGCTCAATAATTTCGGAAAAATTTAATGAATCTTAGATCAAGAATCTTAGATTTTCTGAAAAAATTCGATGTGATCTCAAAAAATCAGTATGGATTTATGGAAGGAGAGTCGACGCAAGATACAATCGTGAACCTAACTTCAAAGATATACAAAGCTATTGATTCTAAAGAACCTGCAATATGCATATTTCTTGACCTTGCGAAGGCTTTTGATACCGTCAGCCACACGGACTTATCAGAAACCCTAGAAAACATTGGATTTAGAGGAAACGCACATAACCTTATGAAAAGTTATTTGGAAGAGAGAAAACAATGTGTGAAAATTGGAAATATAATGAGTGGGGAGAGAAATGTTCAATATGATGTTCCTCAGGGAACAGTTCTCGGTCCAATTTTGTTTTTAATATATATTAATGATATTTTCAACTTGCCTGCGGATGGTGAAATAAGTTCATTTGCGGATGACACAGTTATATTCTTCAAGGACAGTAACTGGTTCAGTCTGAAACAAAAATTATTAAATCATTTCCTATAGTAGTGGATTTCCCAAGGAAGAAATTACTTACCATAAATTTGAAAAAAACATTTATGTACCCTTCACAAGCTACGAATCGAACTTACCCCCATTCACGAAAACATAGTTTGAACATGGAGATGAGATGATGCTAATTAAATCAGATAAGAAAGTTAAGTTTCTAGGAATATAAAGCTTTTTATTGATAAAACAACGATAAAAATAAAATGAAAACAACAATATATACAGGAATATATCTTGTTTGCCACCTAAAATGGAATGATCAAATTGAAAACGTCATAAAAAAAGTAAGATACTGCTTACCCAAATTTGGATATTTTAAAAGATATTTTGATATTAAACATTTAAAAATGATGTACTATGCCTTAATACAAACTCATTTAATTTATGGTATCATAGTATGGGGTGAAGCCACAAATTTATACATGAGACACTTGGAGATCACACAAGAATGGATTCTAAAGGTAATCACTGGAAGCGGTTACAGATATTCCAGTGATCAGCTCTTTGAAGATGCTGAAGTACTAGATATTCATCAGTTATTTGTTCTGTATCTGGCATTATATCAACACAGAAATGCATATAACACCAAAAACATTGAACATAGTTATCCGACTAGATATAAAGAATGTTCCCTAAGTATACCCCGTATGCTGAAAACAATAGGACAGAAATGTCATTTATATCTTGCACCAAAGATTTATAATATTTTGCCATACTCATTTAAAATACTCAACTCGGTATCTCTATTCAAGTCTAAAGTACGGAAATGGTTAATGAGTAAACCGCGCAATGCAATCCATAGTCTTATTGACCTGAAAAATAACTAACATTGCATTATTTACAATATTAGGACACAATTAAACGTAAAATTATTCTTCTTATTTTCTTCAATAATTATTGAACCTTATATTAACATATTTCATTAACATATTAATATATTTCTACATCATTTATATATACATATTTATATTTATTTCAATTACGTAGGTAGGTACAGCATAAATCCATCGATTTTGGAAACGATTATGAGAAATCAAAGTTGAGAAGATATGTATACCCACGCACAGGATTTCCTTTGTGGGTTTCTTGAATTTGTTCAAAATAAATTAGGATCATTGTAAGCAATGTATCGTATCAATGTATTTTACATATTATTCGTGCCTGTAACAGTGTATTTTATGTCTTTGCCTGAATAAATTCATTATTATTATTATTATTATTATTAAGTAGGAGGGATAAAGAAAGTGGATAGTTTTTAAAACGTTACCAGATGATACATATTCATTTTTATATGCATCATTTTATAAATTCAATTTACTAACAAATTAGATTTTTATTTACATCGCCAATTTATCAAACGCAGTAATTTTTTTGGTCTTTCTACATTTGTGTTCATTTTCAAAAAATATTCCGGTTATTTTATAGATCTGTAGAAGGTAAAAAGCCCAATATTTCTCAAAATAGAATATTCAAACAAAATTTGTTTTCATGAGATTTCAATTATCTTCTCATCATACAGACTATATCATTGAAAAATCCCCAGTCCGACGCTTATTATTACTATATTTAACGCAATATGATAAACAGCGTCGGCCGCCTCTTTTAAAATTATTTGTCGCTGGTCACTATTTAATATCTCGTTAGTGGCGTTCTCTAGGGGCATGGCGGGTAGAAATATCTCAGTGACTTTGGGGATGAATTGAAGTTGCTTTCTTCTATAGTTTTGCATTCTTGAAATTCTTCCACTCTCAGACAATACCGAATGTACTATATAAGAAAATTCAGTAATTTGTACTTCTTACTTTCTTAATTTTATGATGTTTGAAACCATAAATGGCAGGAATAAGTTCCCAAATGAATTTTCATACAATAGTTATAAAACATACATTTTAGACGTCAAAAAGAATCATTTCCACACGAAACATTATTTTGTTGATGTGTGCGTTTCTCTATTAATATAATCTTCCATACCGACATTGGATAAATTGTGCGCAGAATTTCCAATAACCTGAGCATTGTGACAACCCTCGACTGCAGCCATATAAATTATTCAGCGTTACTCTATACGAAATCGATAAGCAATCTGAAATTTTCTTTCACTGACAAGAGTTCAATTAGTTAGCGAGACGCAGTGTGCGTTTATAAGCAGAAAGCGTTATTCTTCCGCAATTCAAGTTTTCTGAGTAGTCGTGAATGCTTCATAAATCGAAGGTGTTACGCCTTTAGTTGGTTTAATGAGAATGCAGAATATGTCAAAAGCGATTTTGTTTCTGTTGTTCCCGTTTTACTATGTTTTGTTATTTGATTTGTTTTTCTTGCTCTTGTAGTTATATTTCGTTTTTTACCAGGTACATATATTTTGTCTACTTGATTTCACTACCACTACTAATGAGATAGTTGAAGATAAAATGAATGGATGGTAGATTTGTTTCTCGTTAGGCTACCTCTCAACAAGCTCATCCTCCCACGAGTATTTGGAAGAGTGATGTTCATGAATGATTAATTGTTCACAAACTAATACTTTCCCACACTAGTACGTAAAACACTAATACATGATCTATGTTCCACTTGAGGAGGTTATGTTGCAGGCAAGATATTATTGTACCTCATTGTAATGAATGAATTCATGTTCAGAGGACAACAAAATATATTTACTGTATCTTAAAATCGGGAGAATTGAAACAATTGTATTGAATCGAAATCTATTAAAATCTAACAACGATGTATAAATAGTTCCTCATTGACAGTCTTCTCATTAGTTGTTAATGAAACTTCAATTCTACTCTGTTACTACTTAAAAAAATATGTTTTTCCCACATTTTACTTTTATTGTCCGAATTATCCCTATTTGAAGCACTTTCAATCCTTAACCTTTCCATGAGATGCATATACACTGGTATAGCGCCTAAAATGTGAAGAAATTTCATGCACATTGTTCAGACTAATATGGTTAATTAATTTAATTTTGACTTCTTAGGTTATCTATGCATATGCATGAATATTTACCTTGAGTTATTTTCAATCACTTTCATGACAACAAGATTCTAAGATTATCAACGTTGTTTATCATCAAGAATGTTTGTTAGTTTATGTATTATGAACAAACTGTACACGCTCATGATGCACTGTTTGGAACATTTGGTGTAGTAACGAATATTACTAGAGTTTTATTCCAACATCAAACCGTTATTTTCAACACTTCGACACGTGTTTTGGTCACTAAGTAATCATCTTCAGGAGGGAGTTTAATCTTCTTTGATGTTTTATAAAGCTCAGATCAGACCTTTTTTGGGATATCCTCATGTATGGAATTCCGCCCCTAAGTATCCTGAAGCTGTTGGATCCCATCCAGAAATGAACCATTCGCCTGATGCTCTTGCAACTTAAATAGTCTGAAACATCGAAGAAAGATGTATAGTTGTGTCACTTTTATAGATACTTCCACGGAAGGTGTTCAACTGGCATATTCGATTCCACCAAGAGCGGTACATATCGTTTTGAGGTTCAACTCAGTACACCTCGAACTTCACTGTTTAGGAACTTTTTCATTTGGAGAACTGAGTTTATGTGAAATAAACTTTCTGAGAACTTCTTTCAAATGAATTTAATCTGCACCGATTCAAATCATGGATTTTCCTGTAGTGCTTGTATTTTATCTTGAAAAAAACATCATCATCATCATTGTAATGTGAAGATAGTAACTTGAGACAATGATTCGTCTAGCAAACATCTCAAACTCAGTTGAACTAGATAACCACGAGGACAAAAGAAGTCTTACAATTCGATATCTCCAGCCCTGAATGCCATTACATTGAGAAATATGAGACTCGGTCAACTGCTTCCCAGAGATAGTATTATATAGTATTCAGCGCTATTATTTATCTGAAAAAGGTACTTAGCGATAAAAGTAAATTGCAGTTTCAAGAACCGGCCAGGCATTCTTCACTGATAACATCTCTATATGACGGGGTGCTTAGAAATCCGTGATTTATTCGGGTTTTTTCTCATTATGCCGAAACTGAATGCCGTTATCGCTTCTATTAGGCCAAAAGAAGGAAGTTTGCGGTAATTTTATTTAAGGGCGATGGGAGTGGTTTAACTGTAACAGTTGTTTGACTGCTATTTCGGAATTGTTAAACGGAACAGAAACTTTGTTTGCACTACGTTACGGAAAACTAGTTGGAAACTAGTTGAATTCCAATGGGGGTTTTCATACAATTGGTAATCTGACTCCAGTAAACTAGAACTGAAAACCTTCAAAGTGGTAGTCCATACTTCAAGTGAGTTTCTGTTGAAGCATAATATACTTCTTCCAAATGGAAGAAATTCATTGATTATTCTGACTTCCACCACGAAGTATGTATTTGTGGAGTTGTTTCAAGACTTTGTCTGCAGATGCGCAGTTATACATCCTACTGAATCAACGCTTATTTGAAATGGATTTGGTTTGTTGGGGATACTCAGCCTCCGTCTGAAATGACCCTCCCGTTACTGACGAGGAGCTAGTACTCCGAAACCGGTCTATAGGTGGTGTTCCCGACGAAATGAAACTTTTTATATACTTTATATACTTGAGTCGAAGACGTTGCACAGGAGCATGATGGTTTTACTTCAGCTCTATGCGGGGCATTAGCTGGATTAGATGTTGTTTTTCCGTCAGGTATCTGCCACACATACCTACTAAGTCGTAGGTTCACATGAGGGGCAAGAATAAGGTGTTTTTACCTAAACTTTTAATCAGTTATAAACTCTATCTGCGGTTGATTCAGTTGGATGTACAACTGCGCCACCTGCAGATACAATCTGGAAATAACTCCACAAACACATACTCCAAGGTGGGAGACAGAGTAATAAACATATTTCGGAGACATTTATATGATGTGCTCAATTTCCCTATCCAACTTCTTTCATTGAAGTTGTTGAGGATTAGCCATTTTATTTCTCAGGTTCTGCTCTATTTGTGGATGGATGTATCTTAATATTTGCTTAAAATTTGTTCAAAATTTCATAAGAAATTATGGATCACTTATCTAAGATTGCACTTTAATAAGAACTTTCCAGTCCTCAATGGGTTATTTTTGTTTTTTTTTCTGAAATTCATTCCGGGTTAAATTATCTTACCTGTCCAAGGAGTTTTACCAATAACTTCCTGCAACCTTGCTCCTGGTCATAATATAATCTATGAATATATGCAGATCTCATCTCGAACTTCACGTTCAGCGGACACAAATACTGGTGAAAGTGTTAATTGATCAATTCACTCAATTAGGGTTGGGATTATATTCGAGAGTCTGTCGTAATACTGTTATGGTGATAGTCAGAGAGCTGGGATTGATTTTGGATCAGATTAATGTGGAGGTTAATTTTCGATGGAAAAAAGAATAATCAATATGGCATATCGATAAACTATTAGCTGAATTGCTACTTTCTTATTCATCATACCACAGATAAGATGCAGGTATACTAAAAAACTGTGTTTACCAACATCACTATAAATTATGTATAGATATTTCACTTAGGTGAGAAATGCAAATTAATACTTCATTAACACATATGCAAAATATTTCCAGAATACAAAAAATATTTTGGAACGATATAAATTCAATCAGACCACCATATGCTTCAAACTATGTAAGACGTCAGCTTGCCATCAGTATGGAAACTATTTGCAAACTTTTATCATTCCATATTTTTATATTTTATAGTTTTGTTATTATGGTATACTTTTTAGTTTTTAGTAACTGTTTTTAGTAATTTTCAAAATTATACTTGGAAACTCGTAACGTTCATAACTGACAAAAATTCCAAATGCAATAATGTTACAGTTTTAGACCACATTACCTACCTAAGTTTTCCCATTCATCAGGAGTACTTACGTTTTAAGAATCATTTATCGAGACACATTCCACCCTTACAAAATAAAAATGATTCACACTGGCTGAAGATTTTCGCACGATGAAACCAGAGCAGAAATTAGCATTCTGAAAACTTCAGACAACTATTGCGAATGTAATGTTTTGTCACTAAAAGAAGAGAAACACTTTATTCTCTATAAATTGATGGATGTAGCTGTCAGTTGCTACGTGGTTGGAGATCATCATTGAAAAAGAGAAATAAAATAATACCATTTTCATTCGTAACTAATGTTGTTACTACTGTTCCGTCCTATAAATATATTTTCAAACAATTATAATAACGAAAATAACAATAAACTCAATTCTTCCAGCCAAATCACTTGTGCCTTCATTATCGCCTTTTATGCTGCTGCTTTTTTGACCTGGTTCTGAAGTTGATGTATTTCTTCTTAGGCACTCTTGGTTGAACCATAAGATCTACCATGCTTGATGGTACTTCATTTTCAGTTTGAAGTAGTACGTGACTTGTCTGCTTTTTTCATTGAATTAATGGATGTAGCTGTTACTACTTGGTAGGACATCATCATGAAAAATGAGAAATAAAACTTTCAATGTTTTTTTTCCACCAGTTTTATTCGTAACTAATGGTGTTACTACTGTTTCGTCCTATAAGGACATTTTCAGACGGATACAATAAACTCTTTATAGGACGGTAAAAAACAAATAAACAATATTTTTAACTCAATTTTCGAGTTTTATCATGCAAGAGGAAACCATATCAATTATAGACCACTTTTAGTATGTCTTGTGAATTGATGTTCTGGAGGAAAACCACAAAAAACTGTCTAACGGAGTCATAAACTGAAATATAAAGTATCTAAACATTTTGCCAAAAAATAGTAAAAAATGAATGGCACTACCTTTCCTCTCAAACTGGAAACAAGTAGAAACATCAGTTAGGGGCGATAACTGTAAAAATAATTCATTCGAAAGATGGGTCATATTTCAACGAATCAGCAGACTCCCAAGAAACATTAATGAGACATTAGTCAAGCTCTCGTCGGGTTTTCCTGGTCGGTTTCAGTGAATTCGAAGGTAATCTCCCCCTGCATCAATCAATGTCAGGTCTGGGAGCTTGAACGGTCCGGGAGATCACTCTGAATGAATAAATCCATGAGGGTTATTACAAGATGATGAGGATGGCTGTAGGGATGTGCCAGTTGTTAGACGATCTAAGAATGTTATTAAATATGCAGACGATCTAGAAGTCATGGCTTGCAATACGCAATTAGCTGAAAAAAAAAACAGATACGATGGGTTCATTAATTGACTTGAATATTAGCAATACATAGCAATTAATTATATGTGCAGAAGCTATACCCTAAAGAAAGAAGTCTCGGCGGATAATATTTTCCCGTTTTTCGAAGTAGTAACTTCCTACGGGAGAGTAAACCGCTTCGTTACGTAACGACGTCAGTCTGGCCTTCATTTTTCTCACGCATACTGCAGTGGCAGGCAGGCTCCCCCTCTCTCTCGTCGGACAGACGCTTCTCTCTCCTGTTTTCGCATGACTCAGTATTTAGTTAACATATGTTTAGTGAGCATATAACATAAAACTATCACTGCTTTCGAAAGATATTATGGAAAATTTGATGAAACAAGCTAAAGATGATTCTCGGAACATTAGAGAATATCCTAACAAGAAGTAAGTTTGATAATATACTATATTACGATATATCAAAGTATATACAGTAAAATGGATTATCGGGGTCTGTCAGTGAAAAATCAAAACTCTGCTTTACTTTGCCAAACTTTCGACTCTGTCGAGAAGCTTCTTCAGGGCCTATAATTTAGTGAGTTTTGGATTTTTTCTGCCATTCAATAACATTACAAATCGAACTTACAGTAAAAATAAGTAAAAAACAAAGAAATGAACATATAAACTGAGGGAAAAAAAGTTGAACATGTATTAATTTTTTTTTGGTTTGACAAAAGTCATACCTTCACATAAATGTCATTTTTCAATGGGCATGATGATTTCATAATCTATAACTCCCAAGAGAGAGTTATTGATTGATAATATTTTCATTATTATTATGTTTTCAATATCTGTAGTGTCATTCAACATACCTATGAGAATGGCCATAGAGCGAGAGAAAACTTCCTGAAATTGTTGAGATCGGTACGTGGCATCAGATTTTTTGATACTTTCGAGAGTCTGAAAATAGCAAAGTGACAAAGGTTCTATTCCATATGACCCATTGTTCTCCTTCTTATAAATGACTAATAAAATTAGCAGGAACTTTCACGATGTAATTTTCCGCAAATTTCTACTCAACTATCACAGAAAAATCCTTGAGATCCTTTAAGATCGGTGCCTGTGCGGAAGTAGTGAATCACATTGGATTTGAATCGCTACTGATTGATGGAAAAACGTTCTCAGGAAGTTTATTCCACACACACGCAGTTCTCCAATCTTTCTTCGATGTTTCAGACTATCAAGGTGCCAAGTGATGTTCGCGTCTCCAATCAGGCATATGACTCTTTTTTGGATGGAATCCAGTAGCATACATGAGAACAATACTCCAAAGAAGATCTGATCTCAACTTTATAAAGTATCAAAAGTTGCTGAGGTGTGTACAATTTTCTGGTTCGGAACAATGCTTTTGAGAAGTGGCTTCTGCAATTCCAGTGACATGATAGTCCCAAGACATATTAGTTGTAATGTATTAACGTTCACAATTCGAACCTCCCGCCAATAGTCAAATATGTATGCGCGGCACATAGCCGAAGGGAAGGTCACGATAAGGACAGTATGAGACGCGTGGCCCTGGATTAATGACGGAAGGTACAATATAGTATAGAGAGTGTGAAGTTGTTACGGTATCGTTCGTATATGTAACCGGCGTAAGCCGTTGGATGTCAAGTATTGTGCAATAAACCAATCAATCTGGACTCAACGTTATTTACATCTTTCCACAAATATTACATTAGTGTTCATTTTAACCCCCAACAAACTTATCGAAGCAGAAAGTGGAATTGTCTGACCTGACATTATTATATCCGGTCATGAGACATTTATCTCTTTGGAGAAAACCGATGCCTGATTTTTTATGGTTTGAATTAATGATAATAATAATATTCTTTATTCAGTAGAACACATGATTATAAAAAAATTAAGAAATATCAATTACGCTACAACATTTCCTATGCAAACTGAAAAGGTGGAGTTCATCTTGAGCACCTGTAGTGCACAAAGTTGGTTTTCCACTCAACCTTTGAACCCGGTTATTTCCACCTAAATTCGAAATAACTTTAAGATCCTCATTATGATGTGCAAACTCCTGCTGCCGGTGAAGATGTGCATCCGCCGCCGATGTCCTAGAATGACAAGACATGTGTGATGTTGTCAGCAAAGAAACATTTTGTATTCTTGTTTTTTTTCAATAAGACGTTTATATACAATAGAAAGTGGGTTGGAGACAATATAGATATCTAGAGAACACCAGCGTTAAGGGTGAAAGTATTCGAGAGATATCTGTCGACGGCCACTTGCAGGGAAAGTTCTTTCAGGAAGCTGAAGGGCCATATACAAAACAAGCCATAGTCTCGAAGTTTGGCCAGCAAACCTTCATGCCACTCACGGTCAAAGACTTCAGAAATATCAAGGGCTACACTTCTTGACTCTCTATATTTCTCAAACGCGTTATTCCAAATATTGGTGGCATAGATAGAAGGTCGCCTGTTGATCTTTATTTCCGAAAGCCATATTGATGATCGCTCAAGATGTTGAAGCCTTCTAAATACCTAGGGATATGTTGGTTCACGGCTTTCTCCATGATTTTTGATATCACTGATAGCAAAGCGACTGGTCTATAGTTATTTGGAAGATTTGTCTTGCCCTTTTTGGGAATAGTCTGAACGTGAGCAATCTTTCAACATGATGAAAAACCCCCTTTCTTGTAAGACAGGTTGAAAAGTCTACAAAATATCGGTTCAAGTTCATTAGCGCACTTTTTAAGTACGATGACGGGCACTTCATCAGGGCCAGACGCCTTGTTGATATTGAGAGTTTTTTCAGTATTCGCCCCTGACTAGACTTCGTCGAAAAGTATTTTCCGGCATTGATGATTCTAGCATGGGAATAGTGGGTGGCGCCTTTTCTAGTGAAAGGGAAAGCATATGTACCCCGTTAGATGAAAGTAGAGATCAATTTCAGAATAAGTGAAAAATGATTCAATGTTCTTTATCAACAAATAAATGTAAACTAGAAATTTGATATATCGAAACCTAATGAGAGATTTTTTAATGACTTACATCATTAATGAGAAACTAACTCTGGATAAACGGCATCATGTGTTTTTTTTTCACTGAAACAGTACTTCATTGAAAATAACAAATAATGGCAAGTTTCAACCACTTGAATATAATTGAATACATTAGCAAATATTGTTTGTTATAGAGTATGTACGACTCTATACACTATCGAAAAGAATTTCCATATTATCTTGTCGGAGTTCACTTCCTATATGCAAAGAGGTTCCTAGTGTGGGTTGTTTAGCTAGAGTTCAGATTTCAATTAAGAAAAGAAATCAAATTAAAGGTTATTCACCACTCTCCCTAAAGTTAAAGTGAAACTGAAAGTATTTTGTACTGAGTTGAAGCGTTTGTTTCTTTGTTCTATTTCCTTTTATTTTATAGAATTTCACTTTTTTTATATAAGATTTTACACGTGTTTTTTTCTGTTTGTCCATGGAATTGTTGTTCGACTCATTATACTTCATATTTGAAACCTCAAAATTTTATTTTCCCTTGGACTGAGAAAAACACCACCCTCGAATAGTAAGATGAATTTGATAAAGAAAAAAAAGATTAGAGATCTCTTAGTCAATCTATCGAGAAGAGAATAGTACATGAAACGTATTTTAACTAAGAATAAAATTCAGTTAGAACCTGTTCGGCATCGATCTGGAACCATATAATGCAATAGACTTACATGTAATTGAATTTATATATAACGACTCAGCTTATAACGACTATCCGTTTACAGCGACGATAAGTTTAGTTTCATATTTAGTTATTGGGAAAATATACCGCTTGAAGCGACCGTTTTTCATGATAATACATCCGGTTAAAACGTTGCGCAATGTTTTGTTTACACAATCTGCGCACCAATACCTCGGTGCACTCCCTCTTCTTAGGTACGTCTATTGATATGTACTACTAACAGATAGTATTCTTAGGAACCTCTATTGATAGGTACTACTAACAGGTAGTATTCTTAGGAATCCTATTGATAGGTACAAATAACATATATTAATATATTGATTTTACGCCAGAGGTTCCAGTATGAAGTCTTTGTCACTTGTTGTAAGTCCACAAAGTTCGACAAAATGAATTCTGTGAAGCGAAAGTGTTTTTCAATCGAAGAAAAAAAGTGCAATATTATACCAATTAGAAGCCGGTAAATCAAATGCAGCCCTCGCAAAGGAGTTTGGTGTATCCCATTCTACAATATCCACAATTAAAAAAAATAAAGATAAGATCGAGTCGCTGTTGAATGCCAATTTTTTGAAATGCAAACGTGTAAGGACTTTTACTCATGAGCAGTTGGCATTGCAGCAGTTAGCAAAGGCATTGTTCAGTTTCAGCGCGACCGGAGAATACCCCTTGATGGACCTCTGCTACAAGAGCACATCCCCATATCACAGACTTGAGAAGCATACTGCTGGTGTTTTTGCCTCCAAACACGACATCAGTGTGTGTGTCTGAGACTCCGAAAGCTGCGGAAACGCTCAATGTGTTGGTTCAGACTAACTTGGATAATGATGTTATGAAAAAAATGATGTCGCGAATTCATAATGCTATACGAAATTCTTGCTACCGAACAGAAGTTTGTCAAAAATAAACTCAAATAACAGACTTTGTACATATGTTTGTACATTGGGATATTTAAGAACTATTAAAATGGAGCATATATGATTTCATAAAATATTTTATTCACCTATCGATCAGCAATCCCAACACCTAAATGAATGACTAATGAACTAATGTGCAATTTTCTACCACAAAATTAATCACACTGAATATACTAAAGTATGTGTTTTTCAATACCGCAAAGTACATTTTCAATCTATTCCGGAATAAATAGATACACATTAGAAATAAAAAATAATCATAATAGAGGTAACCAGATTCAATTTTATGGAAGTGTGAAATTAGAGTAATTCGTCTCAAGTTGAAATTAATAATACTTCTACTCAAAAAATCGACTCTGAAATTTATACTCTAAAGCGATTTTTTACTGTGTGGGTTGAAACCGATAAAATTTGTTCCACAAGTAGTGACCAGATTTGACGCTTGTCTGTTGCACTGTTACACATAAAGTTCAAAACGTCGAAAAATCAAGAAAGAAAGAAATCAAAGGACTTTCGATTCGCGAAACGCTTGTCTTCAACGCCAAAGTATAACGTCGTATAGTTTTACGAGCAGAATAAAGCCGTGTCAAGAGCGACATTATAAATTCGCCTCATACGGGAAAATACTTATCCCGTCTCGCGCTCACTTTTATAGATTCTCTACTGCTAACTGACGCATATGTCTTCATCGCCACATAAATATGAGAAATTTTATAGGCGGAGAATCGCTCGTAAATTCACGAACTTATCCTCTCAGTACTTGGGAGACTATCATTGGAAAAGTTATGCTCGTTACCCTCTAGAAACTTATAAATCAGGAATAGTTCGGCAAGGCATCGGGTCGGAGACTTTTTCGACTATTCGGGGATCTTTAGCGAACTTCGGCCGAAAGTTCGACTTTTTATTTACACTTCCTCTTCCTGATCGAAATGAGGCATTCCTTTTTTTGGTACTGTTGTGTAGTATGGGAAATGATAGAGAAGTTTCGTTGTAGGCCTCTGGGTTTTTGAGAAATCGATTTATGATTTCTAATTGTGTAATTTGCACTGAGTAATTCCCTCAAGACTTCAGAGACTAGTAGAGTTTATTGCAATTTTTTTCTCAGTTATCTGACATATTTCCTTACAAATTGTGAGTCTCACATTGGAGAGAATTCTGGATAGAATTTAGAAGCTCAATGGTATACTTGAGAGCTGAGCTACAACTCTCTAGTACCACTGTTCACAGATGGATCAAAAACACCTTCAGGTTCTGGTGCGAGTGTTTTCAATCGCAGACCCAGGATAGAGATATCAACCTGCTTAGGAACTTATGCGACTGTATTTCAAGCGTAAATCTATGCTATTGAATTGTGTGCGGATATATTGGTAGAATCAATGTCTTAATTGGTAGCAAATTGCCAAGAACGACTGTCATCAATAGAAAGACTTAACAAATTGTCCTGGCAGTAGATGAACAATGAGCTTCGAGTTCGAAATTCCATGTATTTTCTCATGGCACTGAACTGTTTGCAATTTTCATGACATCTGATCAGAAACATCTTTCGGTTCTGGTGCAGGTGTTTTTAGTCTCAGAACCAGGACAGAGATCTACCTGCCTAGGAACTTATGCGACTGTATTTCAAGCGGAAATTTACGCTATTGAATTGTGTGCGGAGAGATTGGATGAATCCAACCTCACACACAAGTCAATAAAAATATTCTCGGACAGTCAAGTGGCGTTGGTAGCTCTTGGCTCCTATCGAGCAACGTCTAAATTGATAGCAAATTTCAAACAACGACTCTCCTCGATAGGTAGACTTAACAGATTGTTTCTGGTCTGAATTCCTGTCCATACTGGCCTGGAAGCCAACAAAGCTGCTGACTCCCTTGCAAAGGAGGATGCTGCAAGCAGCTTCATCGGACAGGAACCTGTCATTGGCATCGCTTTAGGCTTTGCCTAACAAACTTTGAACACCTGGATGGCAAGAAGATTTATGGACTTCTGGCAGAATCTTCCAGGATTCCAAATAGATGTTGGACTACAGTAGGGTTGTACTACGATATCTAACAGGCCTTTTTACAGATCACTGTCATTTGAATCCTGATATGCAGAGACTTGGACTGTTGGAAGACAGTGTGTGTCACCTCTGTCTGGAAAATGATGAATCAGCAGAACATATACTTTGTGCCTGCCCCGCTGGAGACGAATCAGGTTCTTCGGCACAGCCATACTCTCACCATCTGAACCTGGCCCTCTCACTTTTGACCTAACCTAACAATGTTTCCAGTTTTTGTTAGTATTGCCGCCAAGACACGTCCCTTGTCTTGTCTCCAATGAAAAACGAGCAGATTTTTCTCTGGAAACATAGTCTCTCAACAAGGCAAGTTTAGTCTGAAATAGGCATTATTTTTGACCCAAACTCTTGATATAGTATTTTTTGATTCTATATAGGCAGTATTGAGGCTCTTATGGATCCAACAGAAACTTGTTTGTTTCTTCCTTGAATTTAAAATGTTTCCATAACGTCTTATGTGATGTAATTATAATATTCGCCGTTCGGTGATTAACTTTTGCTTCCTCTACAATCAATGAAATAATACCAAGTTATTTGGATGACTGAAATTATCACACAACAGTAATTTTTCGGTTTGCAGTGTGTCACATCGAGGTTCTATTAGAAGTTTGATATGAAGCAGCAGTAAAGTTATAAAAAATGTTTCATAGAGAAGCTTCAGATATAAATGCAATGAGCTTTTTTAAGATGTTATTGAATAAACAGGGTATCCAGTTGAAGTATTTTTCAATGGAATGGTACACCAAGAAGACCAAAATCTTTTTTCTAATACTGGTTGAATCGTAAATCAAGAATTTTAGTGATCTTCTGATCATGCTAACTTGTTTAGCGAAACACGCGTCGAAAGACACTAATTTCGTTCTGCTGTAGAAAAAGATTCATTTCATACCAGAGGTTCAAAATCTACTCATTATATTTGGTGGAATTGAATATTCTACGCTTACCGGTTATTGTAAAGACTGACGTTATCTCGTCAAGACACAGAAATGGAAATAAGACGAGACAAGGGACGGCCTTCTCTTGCCGAGAGAAACGGTATTCTTGTCAAGTGTTCAAATAATTCATTATATTTCATTATAAAATATTTTGGAGTGTTGATGTGATCGTTTTTGAATACTCACATATTTTATTTTAAATGAAAATATGTCATATTCATTGCGTTCGCGTTTCTATATTTCATTTCATCCTAATTTGTGAAATGTGTTTCGAAATTGCATGTTTGGTTGAGAGTTGTAACAATGAATTTATATTCAGATAAAATTCATTATATTCATATTAATATTTAGCAAATGAACGGGTATTGTTACCCAGTTTCGATAATATTCCATGATGAGTGGAACGGTAACATAATGAAAATATCTGATGTTCGCAAATAATGGCTGCATATGTATGACATACATATGCAGGCATATGCAAGAGAAAACCTCAAAATGAATTGCAATAAAATAAAAATTCAAGCAAAACATTGGGAATTTAACAATTAAAATGAAATAAAAGTTAAAAGATTTCAAGCCAAGTTACTTCCCGACGTTTCAATTGTTAGTATCCACAATCGTCTTCGGGTTATTTCATTTCAATAGTTCAATCTTCAATTTTTTGTTTTACTTTCATTCACTGAATTTCTTTTCAGAATTTTTTTTGCTTAATATAATTGTTATTTTCAGCTATTTCTTTTAATGTTCATTCTTATTTGTTCTTTCATAGATTCAAAATCATATTATATCATATTAGACAACTGATTTTTTGTAAATATCTCGTTTCCTATGGGATTTTCGCTATTTGTATTAATCATCAATATTGTAGAGAAATAAATTCCCAACAACTTTGTCAGAAATTTGTTCATACGTTGAATTGCTTTCGAGATAGAGCGCTCAGTTAGAGCATCGTTTGAGTTCAACGCTTTATATCTCAGTTCCATAACACTAATACACGAAGAACTCTGAAAAGATTTTCAAGGACTGCGATGCAAAATATTGTGGACTATTGTGGACTATTAAAATAAAATATAAGAAACACTTCAGACACCCAACATACCCCAAATACCAGAAAAATCAGCAGTCGCCCATCATATTTTGCAGAAAAACCATTCCATAGACTTCAGTTCATTAATATTATTCAGACAAGTCAACAACAATAGTCATCAAGATGCATGCCTATGAGAGTGTAAAATTGAGTAAACATAATATTATTATGAATAATGATGGTAGACCAATACCTTATGGTATACATAACGAATGTTTGGAATACAAAATGAGTAGAGAAAAGTGTCTTCTGTATAATTCAGTGTTCCAGTTCCTGTCTGAAAGTTACTTCTTTGCGTGATCTACACATCCTTGTAAAGACTTACACATTTTAAATTTGATTACTTCCTTCCTTTCTTTGGAAGATTCCCACATTTTTTGTATCAAGATGGAGTAGTAGAAATCCAAAAATTTTCTTTCCCAAAAATACTATATAGCTTGTTAAAATAACTATCAGATTTACCTGGATATTACATAAGGACACATTGTAAACTTAATTTAAGGCAAGTTGATAAGGCAATATTGTGAAATTAATTTAAGACACTCAAGTCGCAGGTACCTAGAAGAGGTACCTATATGTTATAAATAAAGATAACATTGTACGTATTTTTATTTTAATCTTCCTCTTGGAGATTATTACTTTGTGATTGAAACACGTGAACACGTGTCGAGGTGTTGAAATAATTGTTTGGTGTTGGGATAAAACACCAGTAATGTCCAAAGGAATTGCTCAACATAAGACTTTGAAACTGTGGTTCGCGATGTTGATGAGGAAATCGGGATTGCAGTCCCCTTTAGCTTGTGGCCAGTGTAACGAGTACGCTTGTCTCAATGATTTACCATATCAGAGCGATGTCAATTAAGACAGAACCTTTTACATCGAAATCATGGAATACCTGATGACAAAAATGTTGTTGAAGACGATAAAGAAGAGGACTTGACGTGGGTGCTTTGCTCCACTCATTCAATCGACCGCTGTGTGAATCGGTCCTTCAAGCCGCAGGCCGGACAATCGATTTTCTCTTGCTGTCGTTAAACCCGTGTTAGAAATCACACGTTAAAAGGTAAGACTCCGTTAGTCCTTAGCTCGCATCAGTTTCGACTTCTGAGGGTTGCTGTTATTAGGTGTGCGATAGCTGGTTAACGTTAAAATCGATTTCAAAACAATTTTTGTAATTTTCATCAAATTTTTCAATTTCCACAATGAATGTATGGAACGTTCTTTAATAAAAAATTATGAATTTCTTTCTTTTTTTATTCATTTGAGATTTTATAAATTTAAATTGCGATGGAAATTATAATAGAGGTATTTTTTCAACAATTCTGTAAAAATTGATACGTAAGTAGAATAGTTATGAATTGAATTTAATACTTTTAAAACAAAATTGATAATGAATACAAATAGCGAAAACCCCATAGAAAACGAGATGAACGCAAAAAAATTGATTTTTGTGACTCTTGACTTTAGACTTCAATAGTTTAAGTTTAATGTACTATAGCCATTTCATAGTTTGAAATAATGGTCACATATGATGCAGTGATTGGTAAGTTATCCAAAAAGATACTATATGAATCCTTATAAAATTCAATATTTCAGTTACCTTAAGAGCGTTTCATGCACATTCGAAATATGCCTATAAAATAAAATCAAGCAGCCTCATCAACCGATGCGACACCCGTTGTAGTCGCGCTGCTCTTGTTTTACGTAGTTAATGACTCTCAATGTTAAGGTATCATTTTCATTTCGCGGTAATTTTGAGTAGATAGATAGTCTCTTATTTAAAAAATTGAATTGACTATCAAGAATTCAAAAATTTCTCCCCTACTTCCATGGCCAACACTCACATCCCAAATGAAGAAAAGAAAAAACAAATCAATGTCGAACGTCGCACCAGCTGCGTATCGTCAGTAACGTCGCCGTCGTCGAGACGAAACGACATAAAGGATCTGATGAGATTTCCTTCCGTTAAAAAGGAACGTGTTTAACGATACCATTTTCCGGAGTTGTAAAAACGCCCTCCGGATTAGGATTTCTGCTGTTTAGCAGCGTTATTAGGTTATCCTTGGTAATGAGAGTCGCCGAAGTCGTTTATTTTTTATTTCTTTCGATGCGAATTGGGGGCCGAGCAGAAGTAACTTTTTAGGCGCGTTGAATTTTGTTTTTGTGTGATGCAGTTGACCACCGCCCATTGGCTCCCATTACATTCTAGAACAAGGAATCCAATTATTGGATTCACCTCACTATTCCATACGGACACATTGTAAAATTTATGTAAGACTAGCAGATGAGGCAACATATGAAAATAATTTTATATAGCTTAAAATATTTCAATTAGATTTACCTGCCTGTTACATAAGGATACATTGTAAAATTGATTTAAGACACTCAAGAAGCAGGTACCTGAAACAGGTACTTATCTATAGTAAAATAGGGATAGCTTTGTGAGTATGATTAGTTTGATTTTTCTCTTGAAGATGACCACTTAGTAATCGAAACACGTGTCGAGGTGTAAAAATAACGGTTTGGTGGAAAAACTCCAGCAATATTCAATTCAGTCGTTAATATAGCATTTTCACTACGATTTTGGGAGTGTTCTCTGTTTTCCACTGAATTTTCAAATTATAGCTTGAGACTATTCCTCATAGAAAAACTATTTTAGAACTTTTCAAATCAGTAAGACAAGCAACAAAAAATAATTTAAACTGATTTTTTATTATGAATCTATAGTGTGAATCACAATCAAGCCCTTGAGGGATTATAAGGAAGTAACATTACCAAATAAATATAGTTGTAGTTTACAAACAAAAATTTGTCATGCGTGAGGGAGTAACCCAATCCTTTAATCGTGTATTGGTGCTTTGTAGCAAGTTTGTAATATTATTTTCATGAACATTTGATGTGACTGTTGTGTCCATTATACAGACATTTTTGATCTAAGGATCCCCTGAATACTTAATACTAATTTCTGCCACGTTTAAGCAGTTTATTATCACTAAATCCCCAATAAAAGATATCCAGTGTGTTTCTTCTTTCAGTATGCCTAGTGATCTTCATTTTATATCGATACAATTTTTATCGCTTTTATCAGTTCTCGTGATAAACTCACCCCTCAATATTCATGTATGAAAGAACAACGAATTCAAAAAATATCTTGGTTCCTGCCAAGTTATGAGAATATCATCGACAGTTTGAATATTCATAGATTAAAAAAAGGTCCGAATTCGATACCCTTTTTTGATGGGAAACATTTGCAAACCGATTGCAAAATCCATTCCTTGCACTCCCATTTTACTTTTTTCTCAGAAAATTTGGGTGCTGTCATCGACGAACAAGGCGAAAGGTTCCACCAAGACGTACTGACAATGGAGCAACGTTACCAAGGCAGATGGGATGCAGCATGATGCATATTGTTGGTTCCCTATAAGGCAAAACGGTGAAACATATAAACGAAAGCCAACATTTGCAAAAAGGTTATGCACAAAAGACTTCATTTGAATGTTTTTTCATGTGTATTGTAAATAAATTCTGTTACCCTCAAAACATAGTGTTTATTCTTTGTATTGATCTTACCCTATACCTAATAGGTGAACATTTTTGCATAAGATGAAAATAAGTATAACTCAAAATCTTTAGGTGATGAAAAATGCTTTATGTTGAAGTCGCAGTCAAGATGCTTCAAACTCTCATGTATAGCCATTATAATATTATCCGCAATTTATTTTCCTTACTTGTTGCCTAGTGTTATCTATAGATTAAATTCAGGCTTAGAATTACTATTACACATGATGTAATGAACATGATACCAGAATTTTAATACTTAATGAACTAAATTTAATGTTTAGACGTTATTTGGAAAAACTGGTCCACAGTAGGATCCAGCTCTTCATCAGATTTCTCTGAAGTAACGTCTGTACTTGCCGCCAAGCATCTGGAATCTTTTACCGGCGTCTCATGAGCATCATTAGCTTGTGTGCCACTTAGGAGAGATTCTGATATCACCTCCAGCCCACCTTCATCAATATCTTCTGAATTCGGCATTGCTGAGTTTGTCTCTGGATCAGGATACATTTCTTCGTGTTTCATTTTTCGAAAATCATGAAGTTCTTTGCCTTTCTTGTTTTTCTGGACTTCCATTAGAAATTCATATCTCACCAAGCAGTGTGTAGCTGTTTTCCCAACGGTCTTCGCTATTATTCTCCATTGTTTTGGCATGAGTTTTGCCAGATATAAAAGTTTTTCATCTGCCTCTCGGGACCATTCTGTTTTCATAATAATTGGTTCAAGCCACTGAAACCAACGAGCCTTACATTGCTTAGCAGATTTTTTGTGAAAAAATGAAGCTATCCTGGACCATTGGTTTTTTCCATTTTTCATAATGGCTGCTTTGAGAATTTCGTCCTCCTTACTTTTCCAAATAGCTCCTTTTATCATTACTCGAGGCATGATGGAATTATTAGATTTGCGAGGTCACAACACAACAACACAAGTTATTACAATTCTTCGCACTTCAATTTAGTATAAACAGGAACAATATTCAATACGATGATACTGCCTGATACTAAATAAAGAAAATTAACTTGAAAGTGATGCTTTTATGCTACTCAACAGTACCTGAGAATAGGTACTGGTGAGTACCTATTGAAACTTCTCAGGTAATTTCTCCAATTACCTGAGAAGTGTCATTTCTAGCAAAATTTACTACCTGAAAATGTATATGGAATATTGATTTCGATAATTGAATGAGCGTGATGGAAAGATAGCTCTGTGGATGATTTTTGAATAATCGAAATATTTCAGTTTCAAAAAAAAATTCACTAATACAATACGAGACAAGCGGATAATATATATGTACTTATCGATGTCGATTTTCTGTTTCCCAAAAAATATAGCTGAGTAGAAACTGGAAAAAATAAAAAATCCTATAGTGATTAAAATGAAAATTGAAGTTGGCCGCTTGTTTTCAAGAGTTACTTTAGAATTCCGATAAGTTAGACGAAGATAAAATTCAATGGAAAGTCACATAGTGCCCCCAATATTGGAGAATTTCATACAATGACAATACCTTTCTTCATCAATTTTTTTTGTTATCATCCATGTGGCGACGCATGCCGTGGTGACGGGTCGCCATGCGCAAGTGACTGTGTGATTCTCTTTCCGTTGTTTGAGCGTTACCCTATCTTTCTTGCCACACTCAGCTTTCTATAGTGTTTACAGTTGTGTTTCTTGCTACACTGAGCTCGAACACTTATAGTATTTCCAGGTGTGTCAACTATAATGTACAAAACCTGTGTTTTACCAAATACATAATTTTCAAAAATAATTGAAATGAAATATGTCTGACATAAGTTAGGAAGTGAAGGTGGGCGGCCTCCTGGAAAGAAAGAACAATCATACTTCGATACACTATGGAGTCATCAGTAATTTGATTATATTTTTATATTTTATAACTAAAGAGTGTATTGATTTTTACATCAAGCCTGCGTATATTTGATATGTCTCAAGGGTCAGTAAATCTACTCTCTGGGTGGATTAGAATTTACACAATTTTTATAGCATATAATATTTTTGAATTATTCATTGAATACTTTCATTTTAATTCTTATGGAAAATAATGAAGTATAACACTTGCTTGATACTTTTTATAAAGACTGACAGAATTTTATTTAAAAATCAGCTGATAGCGAGTAGCGCAGGAATGCTTTTTTTAAAAAA
>WOGO01000589.1:0-19631 GCA_015342085.1 Leptinotarsa defecta | reverse complement strand
CAGAAAACTGTATACATTTACTGTATATACAACTTTTGATGCTCCGTAATGCTCAAATCAAATCAGCATACCCTGACGCTGCTAGATTCAATCCAGGAAAGAGCCATCCGCCTGATTGGAGAAGCGAACATCACTTGCAACCTTGATAATCTGAAATATCGAAAAAAAGGTTGGAGATTTATCTCTCTCCTATAAATACTTTCACGGGAGGTGTTCAAGTGACTTGGCATATTTGATTCCAACAACAGTAGTACATATCAGAAATACGCGATAGACTGTTACTGTTCATCGTGGTTCAACTCAGTAAATTTTGCACTCCACTGATCAAGTTCTCTTTCAGTTGGATAACTGCGCTCGAGTGGAATGAAATTTCTGAGGAAGTTTTTCCAAAAGAATTCAATCTCCAGCGATTCATATCCAATGTAAATCGCTACTGTCTCACAGGCACCGCTTTTAGAGCGCCTCAAATATTTTTCTGTAGTGCTTGTGTTAGTGCTTAAAAAAATGACCTTTATAATTTTTAAAAATCTAGAAGGACTATAAGTGAAATTTAAAATCATGAATCCATGTTATTACAATAGATACACTCATTATAGAATATATGCCATTGTTCATAATATTCAAGAAAAGATGACATGGAATGGTCATCATTTGGCCCAAGAGCCAAATTGAACAATTGAACAACAATTTATGCTTTCGAGTTTGAACCAGCTTTGATCTCTTCTGCTGTAACGTTATCAACGTCAATATTATCATCAAAATGTATCAAAAATATCTTTTTCTTCAAAAGTTATACTTCTTTTCTCAATCGGTTTTTAGACAAAAGGATCAATTTTTGAGTTGGCTCTCATTTACAATCGAATAGTAGTTATACTTTTCGTAACATGCAAATACTCAAGATGAAAGTATGCATAACCTTCAATAAAACGTTTATTAAAAATTCGCTATCCACTTAAACAAAATGAGCATATCAATGGTGATAACCCCCAGAACTCCCATAACCATGTCCTCCATGTCCACTCTTGGCGCTAGCAGCAGCTACAGCAAGTCCAGCAGCAGCAGCATTAGACTGTGCGATTTGCGCAGCTTCAGCTGCCCTCAAAGCTGAAGCTTCGGTCTCTTGGAGGTCTGAGAGGGCACTCTGGAGCTGACTCAAGATTTGTCCAATACGTTGTTTGGCTTCTTCAACCATAGATTGCTGTGCTGCAGCTGCGTTTCCAGCTTCAGCTGCTGCTTGCTCGGCATGTGAAGCTCCACTCTGGGCAGCAGCTAAAGCTGCAGTGAGGGTGTTGACCTGGTTTTGAGCATCCTGGGCAGCTTGCTGGGTGGCTGATGCGACTGCTCCCAGTTGTTGGTATTGGGCAATTTCGGCTTGCACCTGTTGTTGGGCTTCGACGGCTTGTCTCTTGAGGTTTTGAACGATGGCTTGTTTTCCTACCAGGGCAGCCTGAGCCGTCTGGGCGGCCTGATTAAAAATGAAAATGGTAATTTTTTGAAATGAAATAAAAAGGAGAAATGTACATTGTGCCATGATTTGGTAAAAAAATTACTTCATGGAAAATAATTACTGACCTATCGTAAATACGGGGAAATTTCAATACGATAATTTTCATCCATTAAAGATTTTGGTCAACCTCATTGTTGTATCAATATTGAATTAGATGCATGAGCAATTGCTGGTGTGTTGACTTTCGTCGACTTCATTAACAATCAACATCAAATTCAAAATACATTCATTTGTCACGTTTGGAAAAAGTGTAGTTTTGCGAAAGTTGTTCCTCAATTCCATTTCAGAGAAAGAAAATAAAGAAAACAAGGAGTACACAATGACAATGAAAAAATACCCAAGAGAAGAAATGAATATTCATTTTGTTGGAATGGAGTGAAAACTCATAAACTCCAGGAGACCCTCTTTGTTTTCCAACTCTGGAGGTGCGACTGAAAAAGAAGATAATCCACAGAATAGAATGTGGAGACCAAAAAAGACAATTCTATATATTGGTATGAACGATAAAAATTGTTCTAGACAATCATAAGCAACGAAAACATGTATGACGTGTGAATAAGAGTACTTTATGATTGAGTTGCTCTGGCTCATTTCCAAGTGTCAATACTTGCATGCACTTTCAGATACATTTAAACTTGACCTATCTGCAAGGTTGTGTTGTTGTTATAATGCTTGTTTTTTGAGTGACTTCCGATTTTGAGCATTCTGGGTTATCTATGTCAATTATGAAAATAAGCGTTATATGATGATCAAGCAGAATGAGATTGGATGTGACGTAAAATTAAAAAAAAATGGATTAAACTTTCACAGTATGGATTTTTTGTTTGAGATATATTAGTGAAGATGTGATTGTGATGGTGAACAGAAAAGATCATTTGACGAAATTGAAGTCAAGCCCGATCAGGTTGCAAGTAAAATCTATCAAGTGGGAATCTCAGATCTGGAACTATGGTGAATTGAGTAAATGAGATTCCATGATCTTCAGACTCTTGTTCCACGTAATATTTAAATATTTATTGGTATTCTGTAGTTGTTTGTGATCAAATGTCAGTAAATGTAATGTCAGTTGAATCTGATACTCAGTGAAATGTTGAGAGAAACTAAAAGATCGTAGAAGGTGGAGTGACAATGACGTTTTCTAAGTTATGAAATAGCATATGCTAGCACCGAGAGAGATATGTGATTACGCTATCTGACTACTCTATTTGAAAAGCCTGCAGTATTGGTCAAGGAATAAAGTTTTCTACTAATATCACTAGAGTTCTAATATCACACCGTTATTTTTAACACCTCGACAGTGTTTCAATCACCAAGTGATCATCCTCAAGAGGAAGTTCATTCGTCCAGTAATATTCAACGTTCAACAGTAATATTCAATGTTTTGTAGTACTCTTACTACGACTGAGTTACTCACTCCAAAGGCGGTGTTGGCCAGATTGCTCTTAACTCCAAATGCGGCTTGGCTTCCTGCAGTGTGTTGACTCTGGACGGCGTTTTTGGCTTGAAGGGCGGAGCTATGAGCTAGACTGGAGAGTTCTGCGCCATTATTGCCTTTACCGGAATCGGCAATGATGTGTCCGTCAAAATCTCCGCCGTATCCGCCAGATTCGTATCCATGGTCAACTGAGATAGTTTGAGCACCGTGTTCGGGAACTACGACATTCACATGTTTTGAGATGCCGGCTGACGCGATGGCGACTGTAAAAATTGAAATTGTTGTCAGATTTTTTCGGTTTTGGAAGGTATTTGATGGTTTTGCATATGAATATTTCGATTATGTTACATACACTTTATTTGATGAAGTTTCATCAGTATTTTTTGATAATATCCATTGGAATATTGATACTCTGGCATCATTTTGTATCAGTAAGTAGTCATCCATCAAACATTTTTTGAGATATTCGTATATTATCTGATGGATACGATATTCCAATAGTTGGGAGAACGACAATTGATTGAATAACATTTGTGATTATGATGAACTACCAATTCGTCATTGACTTCTTTTTTGAGTGTTAATTTATAATCATCCTGAAATATACACTGAAAAGGAGCGTATTGACTCTCCTTTGTTACACAATAAGTTTTAAAAAGTTTGCACCATATGGGAAACATTTTAATTAAACATTTGTCACAAAATGTTATTATTCATAAAAATTGGTGCATTGCGGAAAACTTGGATTTGAGTTGTCAAAATTTTGAATTTTTGAGCGATGTACAGGGGAGAATAAAAATTAGAAATTTTGATCAAGTGTGAACTACCTATATTTTCGACATTTGAAAAAAAAATAATTTTTTGAATTTGAAAACAATATTCAGATTTGAAATCACAGCCACTTATGTGACAAAACAAAAAAAACATTTTTATGGTTCTAGGCTTATAAAGAGTACTAGTGCTACTTACAGATTTGTATTACTTAATTGTTCAGCATTAATTAATTTAGTCAATTATTTTTCATCATTAAATCACACTGGTAGTTATTATGGACATACGTACAGAGTGAAATGTCAATTTCATACCAAAAAACTATCACAAATTTAAGCCATTTTCAACAAACATCGATATACTAGTTCGAATGATGAATTGGACTATATTTCACATTAATATATTATTATGAGGGAGGCGTCTATGATGGACATGAGATACTAGTCCTCTTTATGAGGCTAGAACCATAAAAAATAGATTATTTTTGTTGTGTTACATAGGTAACTGTGATTTTAAATCTGAATATCATTTTCAAGTTGAAACAACTTTTTTTGAATAAACTTTTTGATAATGTCGAAAATAATGGCATTTCACTCTTGATCAAAATTTCTATTTTTTGTTCTCCCCTTTACACCGTTCGGAATTTCAGAATTTTGACTACTCATATCCAAGTTTCTCGCAATGCACCAATTTTTATCAGGAATGAAATTTTCTGACGAATGGTTGAAAATAAAGTTTCCCATATGGTGCAAACTTTTTGAAACTCATTGTGTACATGTTTCAGTTTTCTCTGTATATAGCGTCACGTAATAAATTTACATCCCCAATAGCACCGAAATAATTTATAAATATACATCTGTGGAATAGATTTCAACTAACACATCAAAATGTAATTGTATTGTAACGTATTTCGTTGTTTTAGATAATTTTCATTATGGAAAACAGGTTTCAGTTGAATTCAGCTACGTTTAGATAATAAACTTATCCTGCACTTCTCAGAATAAAATATAAAACAATTGTGTGAGTTAGACGAAAATAAAAAAACATTTTGATGTTCATCATCAATTTCTTTGGTATATCTATTTCTTCTCGATTGTCTTCTCAATAGAGATCAGATATATAATATTTTCTGGAAAATAATACAGATAATTCGTTATTCAAGTGTTTAGATATGATTGGGAAACACTATCGATGCAAACTGAATTGAATTAATTGGAAACCAAACGTACCGTTGGAAAGTTAGTGCAAGTACATTTTTACACTGGCATAAATGAAGACTTGCCTCATTTTATTCAATGTTTGCTAGTTTAACGATTGTAAACCTCACAGCTTGTGCACATTCACATTCAAACTAGAGATGAACATCGTTTTACTTTCCATTTATTATATTCAGCAATGATTTCTCCTGAATGAAATTACCTCATTCTTTTCAAGCGATCCAAATAATAAACAATTTCCAAGTACCTACAATTGCATAGAAGAGGCATGTGTTTTTTGTAAAATTGGTACAAGGCGCAATTTTCACAATTGATTAAAAAGTTGAAAAATGATCTGTATGGTTATATTTTGAACGAAAAACAAATAGAAGAAATAACAAATCTTGCTAAAGTCTATAGGAATCCATTAATCTTCTCAGAGTTGATCCACACATATATATGATAGACATATAGAGGAAAGAGATAAATGGTTGAAATTGAACTCTTATTTAATTTAGAAAATATTGATGTCTTCAGATCTCTTCTCATTTGCGTCACAAATAAAATTATAGCAAAAATATGTGCCATATTGCCCTGGTTGGTTACTCGAATACTAATTGTTGATTAAATGCACTGAATTTTCTCGTTTCAGGTCGAATATAAGTTTTAAGATTCATCTGTTTCACAAGTATGTTTCAAAAAATTCGTAAGTTGCTGCGGCAGAGGCAGAATTTTACCGATTGAAATGATATAGGTATATATTGAATTTTCAATTATGAATATTGTAGAAGGAAAATTTCATTAAAAATCTCTTTGAAACAGGATGAGAACTGGGACATCATATTTACTGGTAGGTTAGGTTAGGTCCAAAGTGAATGGGTCTATTCGACTCTCCACCGCAACCTTCAAGGGTTTATTGTGGCTCACACCTCGACCAAATAAACTCAGCTTCTTAACAAAACCGTTTGGTTTGTATGGTGAGTGGTCTCTCAGGTCAGGTGGTAAGAGAATAGCTCTGTATGAATAGATATTAATGCCTCCTTTGAATTGAGAAATTTCAATACTGTTAACGTAGGCTATTTCTCATTGTTGATATTTTTGAAGAATACAATCAAGAATTTCGTCAAAAGAAAACATTTTTCAAGAAATAGATTTAATTAACCTGATATGATACAGAATATATTTCTATCATTATATTTATCGTCAAACCAGGGCAGAAACAACATATCCCAACTTGCGGAACCCAGACAGCTTGTATATTGAAATTGGTAATTTTGATAGAGGCTCAATGAAATGAATGTACTTTTTGTTGAAGAAATAAAAAAAAATTGTCACGAGTTCATTTTGTATATAGTTCGCCAACTATTTCATCGAAAATACGTTGCTATAATTTACGAATATCTAAAAAAACAACTATGCAATAGATGAAACAGACGACGCCACTCATTTGTATCTACATGAATTTCATACTGATCGAAAGTATTGGATAGAGCAAATTTATGGATTGTTATATTCGTAATAAAGAATTGCATCTATTACCTCAACTGATTTCTAAAAAATAATGATAACTCTTAAATATTAACTCACCTCCACAAACTGCGAATACGAAAATCCTGAACATGTTTTCTGAAAATGGAAATCAAATTGTCAATGAGAGAAAAACTGAAATTGATTCTTTAAGATTTAGACAATTTTTTTCAAGTTTGAATCGAATAGAATTCGAAAACAAATTGAAAGTGTACTCATTACTTGAATCTGTTCAAGTGAAGTGATGCTAGAAAAGCAAGGAAATGAGTTTCTGACGATTATCAAATATCAATTAAGTGTTTTCACTGAATGTGAAGACTTACTGGATTCAACAAACCTATTACTAAAAATAAACAGAAGATAAATGTAACGATTAACTGATGGTCCTTGATAATAACAAATAAAATTGCAAATGTGAAGAATAAAAACAACAAAATGATAATAACTGAAATGACATTTTCTCAGATTGTCAAGATTCTGAACAATATTTGCTAAGATTCATTGAAAAATTCACTTCGGTGAATTTTCCTCAGTTACACGATATCACCATGAAATATATCGAGATTTGTTTTTTGGAACTCACTGATTCACAAACAACTGCAGAAGACGTCGAAGTACTGGGAAGCTTAAGAGCCACTGATACTATTTTTTACTCATCCCTCCGGTATATATACAAGATCGAACGGGGTGGGGCCGTTGAATAATGATTGAAAAGGTAACAAATGCATAGATTGTAGTCTCAACAAAAGTTCGTTAAATTGTAAGTTTACAGAGCGTAAAGAGCCCATAACTGTCTAATTTGATAGCACCCAGAGGCGTATCGAACAGAGAACGGCCACTCTCAAGTTGTCCGTGAATATGCGAGCAGATTATTACTTCTGGTGATATTGCGCGAAAATCTAAAATTACAGAAACTAGAGTGTGATTTGTGCCACACTTTGATGAGGAAACTAAGCAAGTTCAATGACGAGAACGCTCTGTTGAATTCTCAGTCCCTTTCAAATCAAATGTAGAAACTCTGGAACTGATTGAAACTTCTCTTTGAATTTCGATAATATAGTTTGTGAAGGACATGACATCTCCTCTTCCGTAGACGTCATCACAAATGACGTCAATTCACAAATATTAGAAATAAACGAGGCTTCCTAAAGTGGAAAAGTCAAGCTTCCACATGGAACGCCGAAAGATATTCGTCCACTGTCTTCCACTGCAGCTTCCACTGAAAAGCAACTGGATGAAACTAGGGCCCAAAGACAAAGTATTTTTGAAGCAGTACACGGCCGAAGCATACATGTATTGCTAAACTCACTGCCATTAAAGGAGAAGCCTGAATAAGTAGAAGCAATGACATCTCTCCTTATGAAAACGAACAGGACACTCAATCCTCGAAAATAAAAGATAGACGCTTCCCCTAGAGGTCCTTAACACACTCTCAACTTTGCCAAACCGAATTTGTCTTCTATCTTTCGTTGCAGGGCAATCAGAGGGAATGAGGACCCAAAGATTCAACACCAGGCAAAACAATGATGCATTGCTGGAGTCACTATCCCCAACAAGCCTGAGTAAGAACATTGACAACAACAGCTCGTCATGTTTTGCAAACGATTTATGGACCATTCAAATTGTGGATCCAGCAAGGGACCGGTAAAAACGTACCCTGTACACACAAGATTGTTGTAAATGGGTGTCATTGAAAGCTAATTATGTATTCCACATATGGTGTTTCAATGAAGTAACTATAAAACACTCATTCTATCACACCAAATTTTTAAGTACTGACGGCTCCTGTTTCATAGTCATCAAATTCACTTATACTCGACTTTGAAATGGATCTTAGGATTTTTGCAGAACCGATACTTTCATCGTTTTCTTGAATTCAGTATGTTTTCATTTGTTTCACAATTCAGTCAAGTTTTGAGTAGATTTTTATATAGAAATCCTATGACCTAGTCGTCCTTACTGTGAAGTCTATTCGTACTCAGTTATTGAGGTCAAAATTAAGTATGAAACTGTCACGCTTTAACCAATTTGGTTACAATGATAATTATCGCAACTGTTTGGCAAAAAATAGTTTGACAGAGAAACCTTGGCTGAATGAAACTTCTTTTGAAACCAGTATTTCCAACATGAAACGCACCATAGATCCGATAGATGGCTTCTGATGAGGGAAATTGGGCGAAACACATCAGAAACACAATTAATTTGTGATCTAAACGAAACGAGTAGACAAATATTCATACGGATAACCAGACTGCATTTAGGGCATAGATGTACCCGAAAATGTCATTAAAACTGGTCAAATAATAAGTGACTATTCCACATAAATTGACTACTTTCGATAATAATCATAAAGCTTCCACACTATGAATTATATTGAAAACGCATTTCAATATACGATAGCTTCATCAGTTGGACTGGTATTAGGTCTGAACTCGCTATGGGATTGCCTGAATCTATGGTGAGGGACCAGATTAAAAGAAGAGTCTATAAGAAATATGGAGTTCTAGGAAAATAAACACGAAAAAACCTTCATGAACAGATCTGGGAAAAAAACTACATCGACACTAAAGGGATTCACTCGTAATATTTAATGTCTCATCACTTGACATTCAATGGATCCTTTAACATGACCACAAATATGCATTTTCGATCCCCCTTCAATTTTTTCTAAAAAAGTTGGAATTAATGATCTAATAACAAAGAGAGACGCTTTTGAGGGCATCAAGAGACTTTGACTGTTTTTTTTATCTGGTTCAGAAGAAATAAACCTGAAAGCATGACATCTTATGTGATGACTTTTTTATTCGTTTTATTCAGGAAAATCTTCTTCACCATACAACAAATACAATATGACTGAATAAATGCTAGATTATGAAAATACGTTTTCTTCTTTTTCATTCACCACCAAACGTTTATAAGAAAAATATATATATATTCAACTATATAATACATTAGTTTACATCAACGACTACTAAAAAACAAAACTCATTTCAATAACTTCTTTCTCTTTCAAGCTGTCAGCTGATATGCAGAATGATTCCACCAAATCTATTTGGTGAACTTTTCCTAGGGTAGCTTTTGGAAGATACATATTGAAATATAGCTAAGATTTTATTTCTGAAAGGAAGTTTCTCGGCTTTTTTTTATATTATTTGATGTTCATGTGGAAGTATATGTTTCGTAAGGTTTTTTTCAGTTTCCATCTGAAAGAAATTCAATCATCCGACCCAACTGAAAATATCTTTTTGAAGAACGTATTTTACAGTCATATTATTTTTCCTTTTTTTGGAAGTTCACTACATTTTTTTTTGTTCAAAAAAGTATCGAAAACTATTGAATCGGTTTCAAGAAGATACTAGACAAGTAAAAGGATCATTATTCAGTCCTCAACAATTCATATGTGTAATAATAAAAATCTCATCATTTATTCAACCCGTTTAGTTCGATAATACAACTGTTCATTCATCATGATAAACAGAAAAAAATTGTAATCACTAATTGATCACGTATTGAGGATTTTTTCAGTACTAGACAATAACATTTCATGAAAGAGCCAATGAAAGTGGCAGATTCCAAATGATTTGGAACGATATTTTAAGTTTACGTTTCTTTATATGAGAGAGACGACCATTATATGCTGGGTATGGTTATGAGATCTCAGTATCAATTTTGAGATTACTTTATTTTCGATGAGCTTAATGAATCATGCATCTGTTAGAGGCAAATTTTTGCCTCATTATCCCCAACACAAAACAAAAGTAATTTCTTGGAGTAGAATGCATGTACCGTCTTAGCAAGGACAGGACGACACAGGACAGAATCATGAATGGATGGGAACATGACGTGAAGTTTCATTTTCCTTTCTATAACTTTTTATGGTGGCGCGCATTGAATAGGCAACGGACATGTCAGGACGGACCATGCACATGCCGTCCCGTCTCCGCTAGAAGAGCGAAAGCTTTCTGTGCCCAGTGTTGCCAACTGGAAGAACTATAAAGTCGTTACACATGAACTAAAATTCCGCATATTCCGCTACGCTTGTATATCTGATGTAATCAGTTCGCGCATGTGCCCTATATAAAATTGTATGCCACAGAACTTACAGTTTGTAGTTTGTGTACCGTTCAGATACCACAAAACTGAACTGTCACTGTCAGGCTAATTTTCAACCGCGCAATTCAGTAGATAGTACCTAATTTTCTGAATTTACAGCAGTTAATTTTTGAATAATGTCTCGACCAAATATTTCTTAGCTTGAAATAATGATTTTGAAAAGTAAAAATAAATATCAATTTGTTCACGTACGTATAGTCACACTGAGCTCTTCAACGATAACTCGCGACAGGTCTAATCCATCCTTTCAAGTTGGAATCAGACAACCAATGTTGAGAAAAAGTTTATTTTCGAGAAACTTTCTGTATTTTTTTAAATGTCCCGTTCCCGTTAATTTCAACTGCGGTAGCTCTTTCGCTTATAATCAGATGAACTATCTTCGATTTCCACTGTAATTCATTATACTCCGAGACGGTCGAAACTTTTAGTTTTAAAATATTGGAGGTTATATGGTTTATGATATGATTCAAAATATCCAAAAATATTCTTCTTCTCTTTAATCAGGTAATGGCCTCAGCTACTAAGACTATAACGTATTGACTGTGCATTCAATTAATGAATTGTCAGCTGTCAGCTTCGAGTGCTGTCCACTGCCTCTTCTTCTTTCATATTTTCTTCAATATTGATTATTTGTAGAAAATTCCGCTACTTTATGTTCAAATCCGCTACGCCGCTACCGGCGAGTAAATTCCGCTACGGTAGCGGAATTCCGCTACTGTTGGCAACTCTGCATTCACGCAACTGGTCCCGAAAATTGTCTCCTCAACTGGCATCGTGTAAATGCGGCTTTAGTGCGGCAAGCCGGCATGATCTTTAGATTGAAGAGTATTATTATTATTATGAAATAGGGAAAAGTATAAGCTATTGCTTCGAAATTGATATTGAATGATTAATAAAAATTGTGTTCCGAAATGTATCTGTGTACTATACGAAGTGAACGAAAAATTATGTTTACCCTTTTTCGAACCGAAATCCAGATTTTTGCCATTATTCACTGTTCGTTTTTTTATACGCAGGAATTATATTTTCATCAGTTTAACCAAACAATGATACCCAAAAATTACAATAACCTGAATGCGGTGGTCCACGTTTAATGCCGTACATCATTTTCGGATGTAGCAAATCCCGTGCCGTAATTAAAATCGGTATTCTCAGGTATGTCAATACTACAACCCCGCCCGAAATTTTTAATCTGCGAACAATATGTACTCAATTAAGGTTCGAGTAAATGATTAAATATCGAATTGAGAGAAGAGTTCGCCTTGCTCAATCCAGAAAAATCCTTTCAATGCTGTTTCCGTAATTAACGAAACTTTGCCTGAAATTAAATACATTCCAATTTTCAGATTTCAATTTAGGAAATCTCATTAAAGAATATATGTGCTCTCAATTTGAATCCTTTAAGCGGCAGAAGCACATTTTTTGAATAAAAAATTCATTAAGCGGGATACCGTTAATTAAAAATTCAACACGGCCTGCCGAACTCTTGGGCCAGAATATACGGGGACAATCAGAGATCAGCAAAAAAGTGGATAATCTAAAAATATTATAATAATGTTTCGCAGAGGTATCTTTGAAGCTGACTCAATTGACAGTTGTTTCAGTTTCAGAAATTTTTAAGAAGGAGCAACTGGTAAGCGTTTCTGCTGAAAATAATAGAAGTCATATAAAAAAGTATATAAAGAAAATTATTTGAAAGACATTTTTTGGATTTCATTACTGCACTTAGAACAAATTCTGCAACATGTTTTTGAAAAAATTGATTTATCAATTTTATGGATAATATGAATCATATAGTTGACTATTCTCTTCTATTATCTCAATAATAAAATAAAAAAATATTTAGATGAATGTTTTTGTTGGTTTGCGATTATAAATTTCTTCGTAAACAATTCAGAAAAAAATATCGAGAATATCTTTTTTAACTGCCAGGAACATAAAAATTTCCCTTTTATTTTCAAAAATGTTATCGTTTTTTGAAAATTACAAAACAAAAGATATCTAGTTATCTTTCAGGTATCTAAAACTAGTAATAATATCAAGATATATTTAGGGAACATTTTTAATAATGAGATAATTGAAAAAGTTTTTTTTCGTCAAATCAATAATTCAGAAAAAAATAAGAAAACTCTATGAGTGGACTATTCAACCCAGGTAGCATGATCATAGTATTTACATTATTGGTATTGAATTATAGTTTTGAAAAAATGTTTATCCATTTTGTTCACTTAATAGTTTGAAAATATCATGAATTACTTAATCCTCGTTTGGTTGGACTCTAATGATCAGAAAATTTCGTTTTCTGGAAATGTAAGTTGGTTTATTTGGGATTTCAACATCAATTGAATTACGTTTTCATCTAGATAGAAATCAATCTGCAGATCTTCAAAAATCAATTATGGAGTTTCAAATTATCAATATTCTGTTCATTTATAATCTAATTTTCTTGTGAGAGTTATAGCAGAAGCGAATATAAATTTGATATTTTACTAATGATCGTCTCCGAGATAAAAATCTTTTACAACTTGCAACCGTATTTGAAACTCCTATCGGAATCGCATTACGAAAATTCAGTATAAATATAGTAACTACAAATAATATTAAACGTTTAATATTATGAGTGGAATATTTTTTCAGTACTTTCTTCACACTAGAGTAACCAGCGAAATTACTTCACATAATCATCAACACACAATAAGTACTAAATGTTGAATCTTTTCTTGAATTTATTCGAGTATTTATTTTCATTTATTCATGATCAAAAGTGGCAATTGTGTTTTCATTTTTCAGGAAGATTAATATTCGTACTATTTATTCAGAAGAGTTCAACAATAATTAACATGAACCTATCGAATTTCATAGCCGAACTACAAATATCTCAAAAACCAAAAACCTCATCAATTTGAAATGCACTAAACTTATTTCTGGGTCACAACTATTTCAGAACAAATTTAATACGCCTTCCGTTACGGAGTTTCGCATTTAATGAACAATAAAGATAATTTTAGAAGACAGGGAGCAATGCAAAAATCATAAACTTTCGAAAACAAGTTGTTTGAACTTTGCTAGCAAACACATTACGGTGAAGTTATGACGACCGGTACCATTCTCTTTCACAAAAAAAAAACGAAAAAAGTTTCATCATTATATGAAACCATCGGATACAATTTTAGACGTTTTGTGTCGATTCAAAGGTAATACAACGTAAAAACGTCCATGATATTCACGAAACTTTGGATACCTATCGGAATTTTCTCTTCTTAAAATGAAACTGAATATTGTAAAGGTAGTAGAACAACTATATTGTTCAGAAGAATACTGCATTAAACACGTCTGAAGAAGCTTGTAACGTTAACAATTCGAATGGAAGTGCCCTGAAGTTATCTATATCTATCGATTGATAGATGACATTAGATACGCCCGAGGAAGCTATTGTCGAACAGGCTATGGTTTTGTATGGTTGTTATGTGACAATCTTGCATTCTCATATCAAATATCATTCAATTTCATCACATATCTTGAGGGGTGGCGACGATAACGTTGATAATTTGAATGAAAGTGTCCCTTAGATATCTATATCTATCTATTGATATTAGATACGCCCGAGGAAGCTATTGTATAGTGATACGAGTGGTGTAGTTTCGTGACAATCTCACATCAAATATCGTTAAATTTCATCGCTTATCTTAAGGGGTGGCAACCCCAACGTTAACAATTCAAATGGAAGTACCTCTTAGCTATTTATATCTATCAACTGATAGATACCATTAGATACTCCTGAGGAAGCTATTGTATAGTGGTACAGGTGGTATGGTTTTGTAAAGTGTTTAGTGGCAATCTCACAATATCACATCAAGTATCACCAATTCTATCACATATTTTAAGAGCTGGCAACCCCAACTTAAATAAATCAAATAGCTTAGCACTCCTTAGCTATCTATACCTATCGATTGATAGATAATATTAGATTCACATGAGGAAGCTATTGTATAGGAATACAGATGGTGTGGTTTTGTAAACTGTTCACACTACACTTTCGATTGAATAGATATTGAACTAAATGTAAAAAGAGAATATTAAAAATGTTCATAAGTAGATTAACGAATGAAAGATATTTGAAATTACGAAACGATGATAATAAAATATTAACGGTATCGTCAATGCATTTATGGGGTTGAATTCATAATGTGCAGGAACACAATTTATGCATAAAATAAATGTTCCCAAATAGCCGTACAGATATTCACAAATAATTCATAGAATTCATCATTAAAAATTCCCGAGGCATTTAATGCCTTGAATTTTCTTGAATACTGCTTCAAGCGCTTTTTAAACCTAATTTTGTTTGTTGTGAGTTTTAATTCTTCTGGGGTATCGTTGTAGAATTTTCAGTTAGCTGGAAAAAGTTTTTTGTTTGGTAGTTTTGTCATGAATGGAACAGTTGACGATTATTTTTCGTATTCATGGGAGTTTGTTACATTTTTCATGCTATGAAATTTATTACATGTGACATTGTTTGTCTCAGGTTCAAGATTTTTGATTCGGAATGGAGTCGATCGATTACTTTTTGAATAGATCAGTTTCTTGATTCTTCGTTGAATCACTTAATGGTTGGAAACCAGATTATTCATTCAAAAGACTTATATCACTATATCTACCCATTGGTAGCTAATATTAGATACGCCTGAGGAAGTTACTGTAAAGTGAAACACTTGTTGCGGTGAAAATCTCACGATGAAATGAAATTAGGTTACAATTCGTAAATACAAAAAAAAACAATTAAGTTGAATTAGGCTGAATTAGACTTGAAACAACTTTCATTTCGTTTTCGACGTTTCGACTTCTATAAACTCGTTAACGGACAGTATCCCACGATTGAAACAGTATAAATAAGAAAACGTGGTATTAATATAATGAAGGTTATTTGAAGTACAGTTTTGTATGGAAGTGAATTGTATATACGGATAATCGATTTAAATTATTTAGATTATCAAAAAAAAACTTTTTATTATACAGTATGTTTCGAAGAAAATATACTCAAAATCCCTGTTAGATTTCTAACGACAATATTACAATTTCTACAAATTCACGAAGCTTGCATAATTCAAATATTATTTTTGAAAAAAGGGAATGTTAACGACAACTTTGATTTAAAGTGATATTATTTTTGTGGATTCAGAAGGATATTACAAAGCAGAGTTATTTAGAAACATTCAACAGAAACTTTCTAAGTATTGAAAAAGGATTAAAAAACGTTTATTGGCTGTTGTTATTGGCAGTTTTTTTAATGTTATTTTCACTTTACACCATAAGCTATCAAATGTATATAGAAATGTAAAGAAAAACTGGAGTGTTTTACAAAATGTATTAAGAGGAGTTAAAAAAATATATTACAGCTTGTAACGGTTGTCAGTATCTACTTTGAAAAAATTGAAAAACAAATGTTTCTTATTGGAAATATTTAGTAAAGATTTTACTTATAATCAACATTTCTTTGTGAAAATGTTCGATATTTCTGACCACCTTCGTAAACCAACTTTGATGAAGAATTTTTTTTTTAGAAAAATCATTGCTGAAAATATTTTCCAATAATACTCAATATATTTTTTAACAAAATTACGTTACAAAAACTAAACACAGACATTTCAAAAGCAAGTATTCAAAAATTCAATCAGGCTTCGTCATTGTAGTAATTTACTTCAAGACTGAATAGCATCAGCTCTCATTCAAATTACGACGGCGAAAAATACCGAACTCGACTTAATCAAATTTAAATAAACACTCCATCCATTTTTCCATTATATTCTACGTAAATATAACGAACTCGAAAATATAAATTATACCGTCGTTTAAGTGAAAATGGCTTTTTCTTTACTGCTTTTTCAAGAAGTGCGCTACTCCAGATAAATTGCCATATCTCTTTAAACGATCTCACATATTTCATTTTACGTATTTAATGAGAAAAAGGGCTTGATTATTCCCATTTGATAACACGAGCGTAGCCAACGAAAGGGTTGTTAATTGCTACCGTTCAAGGTTTAACATAATAGATGGTAATTTTACAGCTGAATTACGAGGAAATACCGAAATAAAAATTAAATGTTACTGTTTCAAGGAAATACAAGATGTAATTAATTTCGTACAACAATTCAAACGGATTTAACGTAGATTTTTCCAACTGTATAACCAGAAAAAGATGACGTAAGAGTTAGGAAGATTTTTTATTGCGCATTGCATTGATTGAATTGGGCAAAGCTGATATATTAAAATTTTACAGAGGTGTATTTGATACAACCACGAAGCGAGTAGGTTCAAAGTGGTGTCACTTTTTTTCTGAGATATGATCAAAAATGTATGTAGGGGGTGTCAATTTTACGGTAAAAAAATAATTATTCAATTTAATTTTTCAAATGTAAATTGAATGGAACCGGTCCCAAAACAGAGCCTTGAAGAACATCAATTTGAACAGTGGAAGCTTCAACATCATATATGCTGCATTAGTCTCACTATATTTTAGGTTGATAAATTGCAAATTGTACTGTATTACATAGTTGAATTAGTTATTTCAGGGGCTACAAAAATCCATGAAAAAAACTATAGGTCAGTATTAAAAAAAAGTTGATGATGAAATCTAACGAACGAAACAACGAATTGAATGCACGCTTGTAAAAAAAATTGACTTTGTCAAATTTAATGTTATGTGTGTAGTCACTTTAAATTAGGTATTTCAGGAAATTTGCTGGCATGAAATAGAGCAATTGCTTTCTCAGCACTTTGAAAAATTATAAAGTATTCCACATCAACTCAATTTTTTTATTAGGTGCATTCGTGAATCAAAACCTATTCTGGGCGACCCACACTCATAATTTTAAAAATAATTAAGTTAAAAAATTTTGCCATTCTTCATCTCGAAAAATCACAAACAGAGCTATGTGCGCATTATTAAAAGTAGCTATATTTATTTATAGGTATGCTTCATTCACGATAATCTAGACTTAGACAATATCAAAACTTTTGGTGAAGTCAATAATAATTAAACCATAAGAAACTCAAACAAACTATATATTCCTAATATTTTACTTACTCTGGTAAAAAAGGGAGTGTGCTTTAGACCACAGCAATAAAGTGAAGCTTTTTAAGCTCCATCATATGTATGTACAAAATCAACTGTTGTGCCATGTCTTGTGATAATTTTTCAGAGCCTACTCGACCGTAAATGTGTGCTCGCACCTCTCTCTTGCCCCACAATAATATACGAAACGTAACTCTCTCACTTTCTATCTTCACAAACTTATACCTCCTTCTTAACTTCCGTTCGCCTCGCCCGATCACACTTTTCGTAACGCTCTCGTCACACATTCACCTGCTTACTCCCTAGGTCAAGCGCGCGTAAAGAAGTTTTCCTTCAAAAAGGGTCGGCCACAACCTCACTCGGTCGGTAGTTAGTCGGTTCGACGTAGGTGCTTTGTTTACTCACTCAAATCGACCGCCGTGTTGGTCGGTGGTTCAAGCTCCAGGCTGAACAATCGATTTTCACTCGCTATCGTCCAACCAGTGTTAGGAATCACACGTTAAAAGGTAAGATCTCGTTAGTCCTTAGCTCGCACAAGTTTCGACTTTGGAGAGTTGTCGTTCGTAGGGGGGCAACAGCTGATTAACGGAAAACAGTTTTTTTTTTTAATTCATTACTGGTTATTGCAAGTCTAAATAATAAATGTGTCTTTACCACGCCGAAGAAGCCATTGTATGACGAAACACGTGTTGCAGTTTTGTAAAACTGTCTAGTGAAAATCTCACAATAAAGTGCCTTTTGAGTACGTTGATTATGGATTTTCATTAAATGATTTGATTTCATTTGATTTGAACCTCCTCATAACCGTTGAGATTATGAACATTTTTGAATTACTATTGTCGATGTTATTAGTAGAGGGTAATATCCAATCAAATTTTCGAAAGAAACTAACTTCCGGAAAAAATATATAAAGTCCCGATACTGAATTTTTAACGCTATTTCATCATTAGTTTGAGGTATTTTATTGCACTCTTCATTTGTTTGGAGGCAGTTCGAAACAATTATTGTCTAGTGGCGATTATCCTTGTTGCAAAATTTTTTTTTGATTTCAATTCCAACGAAATAAAAAAGAGTTTGTAGTACAAATTACATTCTGGCATAATCACAACGTATCTGTATTACAAAAATAATATCGACGAGGAAACGAACAAAGCGAGACAAGGCTTCCCCAATTAAAACAAAGTCGATCTGAAAATACTCTCTTTCTCTCTTTCTCTCTTCCTCAGACAGAAACAGAACCGAGTCATTATCAATTCTTACCAGCCTCAATTAACAGGGATTCGGCACAATGCAATCGGATCCATCATCAGGTGAGATAATTATTGCGAATCGCGTCATTCGGTTGTGACATTAAGCACAAGGGGGGTTTTCATACAGGAGACGCTGTCTGATTTTCTGTTGCAGAGTGTACAGAAAGGCCAATGAGGATGTGGACAGATATTTGTTAAATCCATTTAAGAAAAGAGAGACGACTTTGACGTTCTGAATTTCCTGAAAGTAGTTTAGTGATTCATTAAATAATTTAGCTTTTCAGGGGTTGATGAACTTTTGAAGAGCGAGGTACTTTTAAATGGATGAAAATGGTAGTTTCAATATCACATCTAAAATTGAAATATAGATACATCATTTATTGTGGTAGTTGTCGTAGGAATCGCACGTTAAAAGGTACGATCTCAATAATCGCACTAGTTTCGACTCTGGGGGAGGTCGTTTGTGAATTAGTCGAGGGAAAACCCGATTTTAAACAGATTCTGGTAGTTGTCGCAAAACATGGACTTTGTTACTACTAACATATCAGAAAAAAAATCCAGTGTTAATAATTTTCTTGAGAGAAAAATTACGAAGTTCAGTTGAAGGACTCGATAACTACTATCATCGTAGTTTCAATACTAGTTATTCGATATTCTTCAAGAAGAAATTGGGTTAAAAATAATTAAAATAAATACTTATATTCAGTTGATCCGTTGAAAACTCAAATGCTAGATATAAATTATGCGATTTCCGATAGCT